>JAIUCT010006654.1:604-11914 GCA_021307375.1 Tetraneura akinire
CCCCCCCCCCCCCCCCCGAAAATTGATCCTGAATACGTGCTTGTTTATTTGAGTCATTTTTCGAATTTCTCAAAATTGACTATAAGTTGTAGAAAAAACTTCGAAAAAATGACGAAAACACGGCATTTTTTACGAATTCAATTTCTATATTTCACTATAACTAGGGCAATTTTTAAGTTAGAGACTTGAAAATTTTATGGGTGTTCACATAGCTATTATATATATGTGGTAAAATTTTGGAACCATTTTTAAATTTTTTTACTAAATATAATAGGACTTCGAATATTTCGTAAATTTCTTGTTTTTACGTATATAATGTTTGATAAAATTAGCAATTTTTGGTATTAGGGTCTGAAAATATTACTGAAGTAAAACATATATACTTACATATTACTCAACATCATACTAAAATATTGGAAAAATCCCTAATCTCAATTTTTTTTTATAGCTGTTTTAAGTTGATATTTTTAGTTCAAACGAAAATTATAATCTGACTGAACTTCGCTCAGAATCGTTTTTTCGAATGCAATGGTTTATCATTGCATTCAAATTCGAATTAAAATTAAACGCTATGATTCGCACACCTGTATCCTGTGCGGCAGGAGTATCAGCTCATCTTTTTTTCTTTTTAAGAATGCACTTTTTTGCACATTTATATCCGTGTGGCAGGAGTATTAAATTGGCTCTTTTGTATTTATTTCTAAAATATATAAAAAAATTATTATAAAAAAAAATATTTTAAATATTTTAGTATGATGTTATGTAATATGTAAGTATACTTCAGTAAAATTTTTAGACCCTAATACCAAAAATTGCCAATTTTATCAAACATTATATACGTAAAAACGAGAATTTTACGAAATATTCAAAGTCCAATATTTTGTAGAAAAATTAATGTAACGGATCCAAAATTTTACTACATATATATAATAGCTATGTGAACACCCAAAAAAATTTTCAAGTCTCTATCTTAAAAATTGCCCGAGTTATCGAGAAATATAGAAATCGAATTCGTCAAAATTTCATTTTTCGTGAAAAATGCCGTTTTTTCGTCATTTTTTTGAAGTTTTTTCTACCGCTTAGGGTCAATTTTGAGAAATTCGAAAAATGACCTAAATAAAGTACCAACTAGATCCACTTTGCTACCGGAAACATACCCTATTCGTGATAATCGGAGCATTATTTCGGGTAGTAAAAATGTTTACAGAATAAAAAAAAAAAAAAAAAAAAAAAAAAATCACACATCATTGTAAAACCAATACATTCTTCGCTTCGCTCAGAATCTAAAAGACACACATCATTGTGAAATTCTTCGTTTCGCCCAGTATCTAAAAATATGTCAATAAATTTTTTTTCTCACTAATAAAATCATACTATAACAATGATCATTATTCAATTATATAAATAAAATATGATTTACAATGGTAATTTTGTTGTTACCTATCGTTCATATTATTGTACATCTGAATTGATATATAATTGTTTAAAAAAAAGAAAAAAAAGAAAATACCTATATTTTCATATAAATATAACTAATGCTCGAAGTATAAGAGTCATGCTGTTGACATAAAACTTATTTAATATGTGTTGTTTTTCTTTCTTTTTTGATCAAATAATTTTTACCCATCCACTTATATTTAGTCTAAATTTAATGAATAAATAATTGGTATGTACCTAACGCAAAAATATTATGATCAATCATAAAAATTGTACACATAATAATAATTACTTTTTACGAAATTATATTATAAAATTTTAATTTTAGAAAATTCAGATTTCAAATATGCCATTAACTTACCCTGATTTAATTTCATTAATTCAAAATCATCTATTATAATAGAAAATAAAGATATAATAATAATTGTACATATAAACTTAATTTAAAATCGCTTTTATTTTAAATTAAAAATACAGATACTATATAATTAAAATTTATAAATAATTATGAGCAATATTATGTACTAATATATTATAGTGCATATAATATTATTTTAAATGTAATAAGAATACAAATGTAAATTTATTTAATGTGCATTTGAAATATGGATAATCTTCAAAACTACCTTAAACACTCAAATTGCGTTTTCCATGTCGATGTCCATAGGAATATTACCAAAATCGACTAAACGTCTATTGTTTCAATAATATTATAATTTTATTTATACTGCAAAATCTATAATTTATAATTATAGGTTTTATTAAAAATTTAATAGCTAAAGTTGGAAACGCACAGACTGCAATATTTCGTTGCACAATGTAACAAAATTTTGAAATTGTTAAATTACATCAATTATTATTATTAACATGAGTTGTAGTCAATCTATCAGCGTCAATATCCATCAAGGCCACAACTAAGTGGGGACCTGGGTTCCCCCCGAAATTTTTCCAAAATCTATATTTTTTAATATTAAATAAATTCATAAAAATTTAATATCTTAATAATATTATCATTATTATTAAATGTTATATTATAAAATAAAAGTAATTTTATTTCAGTAAGTATACTAGTATTTTTTGTCAACAGAGAAAATCTAATAATATTTTGTACAAAAATTACCACCGTAACGGTTCAATATATAGTTGTACCTATGTGAACACCCGATAAAATTTTCACGTCTCTAACTTCAAAAATGTTTTTTATCTTGATAAAGATGGTTATCTTTTATCTATAAAAATATTTTAAATTTTATCTATTTATCTTATCTAGATAAATTTAAAATCAATTATCTATTATCCTATAAATTATGGGTTATCTTTGTACAACACTGATTATAATTTGAATTCGAAAAAAGTATTATGAACGAAGTTCTTTTTCTGATATGAGCATTTATATTGAACTTAGAGAATTGAAAAATTTATTTATTAATATGACGTTTTAACTATATCCTTTGGTCATTACATGATTAACAATATTAATACTTAGAATTTTAGAAAGTTAGTATTGTTATGGACGCGCACTTAGCGATTCCGCTACAAATAAAAAAATAACGAGACGAAATTACTTTGGCTCAAAATAATATTCTTTATTTAATTGTTACACTGTTTTAAACAGTGTATAAATGCTCTGAAAAATGCTCTGAAAAATGGTCTGTCGTGGTATTGCGTTACTCAAAGAGACAAAGACTGCCTGTTACGTGTGTGACTCGTCGCCTACGAGCTGGTCGTCCGTTCAAAAAGGTTTATTCAGCAGATTCCTTAGACCAGTCGTATAACGAAGGGAGTTCTACTCTCCTGTTGTCGCACACGTATCAGTTTACAATATGTTTAATTATTTTATAACTAAATACAGTGGTTCTTAACAGTATATTATAATTTATAAGCATTATTGCTATTATAATTTAATTAAATACTTTTAACTAGTATTACTAATAACGTTTCTTGATGTGATTAAGTGTGGCGTATACCTACTTCGATTCTTGGAAATATTAGAATTTTTGTATTAATATTAGTGTATAGGTATAGTAAATATACTTAAGTACTCATATACAAGTATAATATTATTATAATATATTTATTTTAAATTATAATATTTCTTATAATATACCTAAACTATCGTCTATTACAAAAAACATCGAAAATTGATTTATAATGTGAACCAGAATAACACGAATATAGCTTAAGTAATTATACTGGTAAAAAAATATGAGGGGGAAAATTACCTGTTGGTTACGTGGTCGTGATAAAGAAGTGAAAGGTTAGGTAATCATATATGTTAAATAAAAGGAGGGCGTATAATAATCATAGGTAACGTTGTGATCATTAAAAAAAGGAAGGGGTAAAATATCTTTAGGTTACGTGATCGTGATAAAGAAGTGATAGGGTAGGTAATCATATATGGTAAATAAAGGGAGGAGGTATAATAATCATAGGTTACGTAGTCGTCATTAAAAAAAATAAGAATTAATGATGACCTTGAATACGGTTGCGCGATGCAGTGGTGGGGAGTATGAGAATGCGGCGAGTGGTGGGATCCCTCAGCGAGGGAGTGAATACACAGGAATCCCTATGGCCCAGAACCGGCTAAACTATACTACTTATAATGTTTGATAAATTGGCTATTTTGGGGTTTAAAGTTTGAAAATTTTACTGAAGTACAATGACAGATTACTAAATATATTACCAAAATATCAGAAAAATCCTAAGTCTCAATTTGGCTTGCATTTACAATGTCGATAAATCAATCGAAAGGGCGTTAAGTGTTTATGTCATTAATCTGGAAAATCTAAGTTATTCACTTGGCCAATTACCTATGTAAGAATGTAGCCGTTTCCGTGTCGGAAAATCATCAACATTAATTATTTACGTTCCAGAAAACATTATATTCATTTAGACAAAACAGACATTTGCAATCTTAAGTAGGTGTTTAATATTTTTATTTTTTTCATTAATGTCTAAATGTACTAAAAGTTTAAAGGAAATATATTTAACCATATATTTTATCAAAATTAATTCAATAATTACGTGTATTTATATTCGGATCTATAACAGTCAAAATAAGGATTAAGTAAAGTGTTATTAATTTTTTTTTTTCATTGTGGAATAATTTTATTATTTTTTACATATTAATAATTTCCGTTTTAATAAAATAAAGATTTAAAATATATTATTGGTCAATTCCATACAGGTTTATTAAAATATATTAAAATTTTATAAGAATTATATTTATACTTATACTATAAATTAATCTAATATTTACCGTGTATATTAATTGGATCTTTAAAATATACAAAAAAAAAAAAAATTCCAAATATATTAATTTTATTATGAATATTAATATATTATTATATTTGAATAGTTATCGAAAATCTAATAATATTAATTTTACATACAAGTACATAGGCATTATAAAAAAGGAAAACAATATACGTACGTCCATTATCAAACAAATAATTTATAACTTCAACAGGTGATTTATAACCTAATAGATAATAAAAATAAAAGATAATTATTCATTTGGTAAATTAAAATTTTAGAATTTGAGCGAAGAGAAAAAATCTGTTGGATTTACAATGGATGTGTATTTTTTTTTTTTTTTTTTGTATAAAGACATTTTTCAACACAAAACAATGCTCCGATTTTCACTAATAGCATATATTCCCGGTTGGAAAGTGTATGTAATTGTTACTTTACTTAGGCTTATAGAGTAAGAAAAAATTCCAAATAAAATACAGTTGTATAATATACAGGTGTAAAGAGGATTGTGTAGAATTTTGATTATCATTTTAATGCAATTATAAATCAATATTTAAAAAATAATTCTGAGCGATGTACTGTCAGATTTAGATATTTAGGTGACTCATTTATGGGTTTTATGATTTATGATAAATTATTTATATTGAACGTAGAAACTGATATACGAGTATGTAAAAATTTTAATCGGTACATACTTGTATATCATCTGAATAACTTCTCTCAAAAGCGTTTTGACGAATGTAAAATTGCATTATCATTTTTTTCATATTTTATAGCTCTTAAAAGGTTAAAAAGGATACCTGTTACTTTTAAAAACAATAAAAACACAACGGCCGAACACATCATAAATCGTAATCACTATAAAACGAAATACGCTGTATAACATACCGATCAGTGAAGCCGGCACAAGGTATTATGGGATTTATGTAGCCGATAGTCTATGTTGGGAGTAATGGAACGAAAATTGGTTTCTGCGCACTCCTAAACTAATTCCGAATAGAATATATGTAATTTTAAATTTAAACATCTATTACAGTATAACACAATTTTTAAATACATACCTCCTAATTTTTCAGATATGTGACCTTACAATAACCATATAAGAGATTTGTTATATTTAGTATATTCTAATATAGTTTTTATATAATATATAAAGATATATTATATATATATATATGTTACATACAAAGTCCGAATTTGTACACTTCGCGATTTGTACAACGATTTTTGTACATTTCCCGAAGTGTACATATTTGTTGTACAAAGTAGATAATTTGTACAAGCACGTTGTACATTTCGCAAATTATACAAGAATTGTACAAATCGCGAAGTGTATATTATTTTTGTTGTATAAAGTAGATAGGTACTTCAAAATAACTAATATATTATAAAAGATATTCAAAAACAAATTAGTACAAAAATAAAAAAATAGTTTACTTAGTATATTATTTTAAATGAAATCAGACTATTTAACTATATTAACTCTACTTTCATTTAATACATTTGTAATTTATAACTATTATTATCTTTTTTACTGTAACTATATTATTCTTTTAACTATTAATTGATGTATAATAGTATATTATACATTTATACCTCTAATATTTCATTTAAAATAATATATACCTACCTACTATGCAAACTAATTTTTTTTTTTTTGTACTTTTTGATTTTGGAATACCATTATAATATATTAGATATTTTGAAGTATTTACTTTATACAACAAAAATAATATACACTTCGCGATTTGTACAACGATTCTTGTACAATTTGCGAAATGTACAACGTGATTTGTACAAAGTATCTTACTTTGTACAACAAATATGCACTTTTCGGGAAATGTACAAAAATCATTGTACAAATCGCGAAGTGTACAAATTCGGACTTTGTATGTAACATATAATATATATATTAAAATGTTATTTATTACTTAATATTTTATTTTATTTTTAAATATTATGTAATACATATTTTTAATAGAAAATTTTAAAAAGTTATGATAGTTATATCTATACTTACTCTGTTCAAAATGAGACAAAATGAGAAAGGTCTCGGTAGCCAACTTTTAAACTTTCATTTTGTTGCGAGAGCATCACATATTTATAATATTAATGAAATAATGACTAACGAATATCAGTGCCGTAATTAGGGTATCTTGACCCATAGGCTATAATGTGGTGCGGGCCTTACCATTGCTGTAATAATATATTGAATATTTTTTTACATCCCTGTTCGACACTGTTCATTTAAGGATACATCCAAAAAAAATTAACAATCATAAATATCCTGATATCAATGCTCCTCGGGCCGACAATAATGGTAATGGCGACTCCACAATAAGCACTTGTTACCCGTATTATATCTAAATATTGTTGGTTGAAATGTTTATAAAAACTATACTGCATTTTAATGGTATTATTATCGTTAACTTTTATTAATTTAATTCATTTAATATGTAATAAAATAACTATTATATTCGTATATAGGAGTAGAGATTATTATTATTCGTCGAATATACATCATAATTTGCAATCTTCCTATATTACATCATCACCGGTAAACGAGCTGCGGTACCGTATCACATTTTAATTGTGCCACCGTGTATTTGTTACACAAATACACAAGTGGATTTAAACGAATCGTGTGGATCGCATAATTGTATCGACATCACCATGTTGTTTCTCATTTTAAACAGAGTACGAGATATATTAATAATATAATTTATAATTAATAAATTACAATAAATTTCCCCCGAGGCGGAAAAATAACTTAACGAAGCACTGATCCCTTCCCTTGCTTTTTAAAAATAAAATTAATGAAATGATGAATTTAAATTTAAAACCGTAATAAAATATTGATTTTAGATTCTGAGCGAAGCGAAGAATGTATTGGTTTTACAATGATGTGTGATTTTTTTTTTATGTCTGAAAACAAAATTACGACCTGAAATAATGCGAATATTACGAATATCACGAATAGGGTATGTTTCCGGTAGCAAAGCGGATGTAGTTGGTACTTTATTTAGGTCATTTTTCGAAATTTTTCAAAATTACCCTAAGCGGAAGAAAAAACGACGAAAAAACGGCATTTTTCACGAGAACTGAAATTTCGACGAATTCGATTTTAATATTTCACTATAACTCACGCAATTTTTAAGTTAGAGACTTGAAATATTTTTTGGGTGTTTACATAGCTATTATATATATGTGGTAAAATTTTGGAACCTTTATGTTAATTTTTCTACAAATTTAAAAAAAACTAAAATTCTCGTTTTTACGTATATAATGTTTGATAAAATTGGTAATTTTTAGTATTTAGGTCTGAAAATTTTACTGAAGTTTACTTACATATAACTTAACATCATACTAAAATATTATAAAAATCCCAAGTCATAATTTTTTTTATAGCTGTTTTAAGTTGATATTTTTAGTTCAAACGAAAATTATAGTCTGACTGAATTTCGCTCAAAATCGTTATTTCCAATGCAATGGTTTATCATTGCATTCAAATTCTAATTCTAATTAAACGCTATGACCCGCTAACCCTGTATCCTGTGCGGCGGAGTATCAGCTCATCTTTTTTAGATTCTGAGCGTAGCGAATTTTTTTTTTGTTTTTTTTTTTTAAGTATGAAGACAATTTTACTACCCGAAATAATGCTCCGATTATAATGAATAGCATATGTTTCCGATAGAAAAGTGGATGAAGTTGGTACTTTATTTAGGTCATTTTTCGATTTTCTCAAAATTGACCCTAAGCGGTAGAAAAAACGACCAAAAAATGAAGAAAAACGGCATTTTTCAAATTTCGACGAATTCTATTTCAATATTTCACGATAACTCAGGCAATTTTGAAGTAAGAGACTTGAAATTTTTTATGGGAGTTCATATAGGTACTATGTATATGTGATAAAATTTTGGAACCGTTACGTTCATTTTTCTACAAAATATAGGACTTTGAATATTTCGTAAAATTCTCGTTTTAGATTCTGAGCGAAGCGAAGAATGTATTGGTTTTACAATGAAGTGTGTCTTTTTTTTTTTCTTTTTTTATTTTTTGAAGTATGAAGACACTTCAAGTTAATATTTTTAGTTTAAACGAAAATATTATGAAAAAAATGACGAAAAAATGGCATTCACAAAATCGTGGCTCTATGGGAGACGCGTGTGGTGTAGTCGGCGAAATATTCTCGAACGCTATCTCGGTGTTGAGCAACGTATCCAGGCATCGACAGCGGATGGGTGACCGCCGTTTTTTTTTTCGTTTTTTCTTTTTATGTCTGAATCATCATATTAAAATATTAAAAAAAATCCATGGTAACATTTTTTTTTTATAGCTGTTTAAAATTGATATTCTTTTGTTTTTTTGACTGAAGACACTTGTACTACCCGAAATAATGGTCCGATTTTCACGAATAGCACATGTTTCCTCTAGGAAAGTGGATGTTCTTGGTACTTTATCTAGGTCATATTTCGAATTTTTCAAAATTGGTCATATGCGTTAGAAAAAACGATGAAAAAATGACGAAAAAACGGCAATATATTAATCAATACCTACATTATCTGACTGAACTTCACTCAGAATGGTTTTTTCGAATGCAATGGTTTATCAATGCATTTAAATTATAATTATAATTAAATACTATAATATGCACACTAGAGCTCTGCACGGTCCGGTTTGGACCGGTCCAAACCGGACCGGACCGGACCGCGGTCCGGTCTTTTCGGTCTTTTTATTTCGTAATTTATAGTGGTCCGGTCTTTTCGGTCTTTTCATTTCGTAATTTATAGTGGTCCGGTCCATGTTGGTCCGATTTTTAAACATAATAGTCTATTTTTTTTTGCATTCTATTATAAAATATTCAGTCTGGTCCAGTCCGTCCACTAGAGATCAGTCCGGTCCTTACTTGGACCGGACCGGATTTAATGTGGTCTGGTGAAAATTTTTGAATTTAATATTGATTTTGTTTGGCCTGGGTTATATTAGGTTTATCCTGGACCGGAATACGAGTACATTATATTTCTATTATACCTACATTTAAATTTATCCATTTTATATTTTTGTATATTAAAATTAAACATTGATTGTATTTTGTTGGTGCAAAACTGCGAACCCGTATGGCGGATGTCAGGTACGTGTCCTACACGATCGATTACAAAGTAACTGAAATCTAATCTTTGCACTTTGCACTGACTAAATATAAAATTATGTTGCATTTCTTCTTTCAATATAATATTATATAATTTATATTATTTTTACTGTCAAAAATAGAAATTGAATACCTAAATAATAGTCTAAACGTTTGTTCCGCTATTGTCAGTTACTCAGTTATTCAATCTGTCGTTCAAAATTCATTTAAGTACGTAAGTATTTAAATACGGTTCGGTTCAAATTTTATCGGTCCGGTCTCGGTCTTTTTTTAAGGAATTTTAAATTATCGGTCCGGTCTCGGTCTTTTTTTAAGGAATTTTAAATTATCAGTCCGGTCTCGGTCTTTTTTTAAGGAATTTTAAATTATCGGTCCGGTCTCGGTCTGATTTCATTATTTATTTAATCGGTCCGTCCGGTCCTGGTTCTAATTTTACTTTACAGGTCCGGTCCGGTCTGTGAAAATACGGACCGTGCAGAGCTCTAATGCACACCTATATCCCTGCAGCAGGAGTATCAGATGGTCTTTTTAATTTTATTTTTATTATATTAATATAATAATAATATATTAATTATTACGTTTATTCTTTTTACATATAATTATTACAATATTCACTTATCATTTTGTCAAAATTTAAGAAATATATTATTCAGAATAATTATAATTTCTAGTACACCTATGTTTTTACACAATATCACATATATTATTTATATGATATATTCATTTTTAAATTCACCAATTTGTAATAAAAAAAAAAAAGTATGATATCATTATGTAAATAATTTAATTATTAGTTATTACTATAATTAATAATTCTCAAGAATGGAAACTTAAATAATCTATAAAAATAGAAAGATATAAAATACATTTGTATATAATATTAATATATCTTACTTTGACACTTCTCTATTGAAATACACCTAACTAGAAGTTTTTTAAATAAAATGAATATAAATGTTATGATATAATAAATAATAATAATGATGAAATACCTATATTATGTGTAAATATATATTTAAGGAATTAGGTATATAGTCAAATCAGGCATTTTATCAAATGCCTAAGCAAATAGTAAAAAAATAACATTCAAATACAATTTTACTATTTTCAAATGACTAGGCATTTTACTAAATACCTGCTTAGTCAAAAAGTAAAACAACTTATTTTGCAGTTGTACTTTGAGCCATTATTATTTATATTTATAAACTATATAGTAGGTACTCGCTAATTTTTTGGAATGACAGGTTGCACAAAGATTAATAAATATTTGAATTGCAGTTCTAGGAATATTATATATTTTTGAATATTGTTCAACATAATTTTCATAACTTTATAAGGTATAACATTTTTTTTTTATATATATTTAATCTAGAATTCATACAATCTATAGGTAGTATATATAAAGATGATGTGTTTTCTTGCATTTGCAAATAACAAGACTATTAAGTACTTATATTTAGTCTTTTACA
>JAIUCT010006666.1:3067-31234 GCA_021307375.1 Tetraneura akinire
AATTTTAAATTGTGTAAATATGACGATATTACGTAATAATATGTATAAAAATTGTTTTAAATGTTTAAATATGATAATATACAATTATAACATGAAAATATTTTTATTTATTTAAATTGTGTAATAAACCATCGTAAGTATGTACCAGTATATTTTTTTGATAATGGTAAAAGGAAGGCTATAATAGTCATATTATATTAAAAAAAAACGGCATCACAATATATTATACATTCAGCTTCGAATTATAGTAATTGTGTAATGACTCTGTATACACGCGGCTGCCGCCGACTAACGAGGAGTAACGACGACCAATCACAGAGGACCGGGCCTACCTAACCGGGTCTACGACCGTCTCCGTGTCTCATTCGTATGCGCGTAAGTGGGTCATCTTAATCAGGATAGACTATAGTATCTTATTTCAAAATGTTTACTGAAAAAGTAAACTTGTAAAATGTAATTTTAAAGTCAATATTGTTTATGAATTAAATCAAATTTAATACGTTTTCTATTCTTTATTATTATTGTTTATACCATAATAATTTGAATTTTTTGAACGATTTTTCAAAGAATTGTAGATGTTATTAAGTTGATTGGTAAACGTGGCTTAAGTTCTCGAGGAGCATATGAATCGGCTAAAGACTTGGCTAATCCAAATGTCAGTCATGGAAATTTCCTTGATATATTATTATTAGCTAAATATGATGCACCATTGGATGAACAATTAACTCCTGGAAGAAGTCAAAATGTAACTCTTCTATCAAAAACATTAGTCAACTATGTCATTAAATCAATTTCAATACTAATAAAAAAACAAATTAGTGAAGATATTAAAATTTCTGGTATGTATTCTATTCAAATTGATACTACCCAAGATGGGAAGCCATAAATATCCGGAAAATATTTGTACGGACTGTAAAAATCCGGAATTTATCAGTAATCCAACGGACCGTAAAAATCCGGAAAAAAATATTTCATAATAGTATTTGTACGGACCATAAATTTCCGGAATATTAAAATTTATTATCGTAATATCACGGACCGTAATATTCCGGAAAAGTTAATACCATAATAATATATTCCCGGACTGTAATAATCCGGAAAGCGGTAATACCTAGATCGTAATTTCACGAAACGTAAATATTCTGAATTTACCAAACGACACTAGTGTTATCTAGTAGTTTTATTAAGTAAAATCAAATACATTGCCTACGGGTTGTATTCTTACCACAGAATAGAATAAAACATAATTATGTTATCTGTGATATTACTATACTAGATACCGTACTAATGAGGCATAACATTGACTGTAGCACAGTGTTGCAGTGATACTAGTATCTATAAACCTTGGGTGAGCATCACCTGATAACAAATGTTCGCTATTTAACCTATCCTAACCTATTTTTTTTATAGTATAGTATAGATATTAGATATCTGTGTACTGTGTTATGAACAAGTTAAGCGCGAAAACCCCCAGTTTATAATCGATGACAATACCCGTGTATAAATAATATTACTATTATTCATTCCATAGATTCATTTATAATCCGCCAAACTGTCAATTTTAATTTTTAAATCACAATCATAAATATACAATTATGCAAATAAATTATTTTAAATATTTTTCCTGGTAGGTATATCTAATTTTTTTATTTAAATATAAATATGGAATTATTGGCGATTACTATGTTGTTTAATATAAAGAAACTAATATAACAAAAGGTAGAAATTAGTAATATACATTTTTTATTGTACATTACCAACAAATAAAGTCACAAAATATAAAACTCTAGACATAAAATCATAGAATGTAAAAGTTATTATAAAGTTCCTTAATTATATACATAACATAAAATACATTTATTTATCAATACTATTTTCATTTAACACTATCAGGGAATTTATAAATAAAATAACCTATTCTAGAAAATAATGGTATTTTAATATTTCACTTATTGAATTAATGAATTATATACGTTGATTCCTTGATGTTAAATAGTAAAACGCTGGCATACTTAGAATAGAAAATTTTATTTTATTTTATGACATATTACATAGGTACCTATATAATTTGAATAAAAATTGGTCACTATTTTAAATATTGTAAAACAATTTTTATTCGAAAAAGGCAATATGTTGTACATTGTACTGTTGTATAATCGTTATATTGTAAGTTAGATGTACGGAAATTAAATGAATATTTTTATTATAATATAATATTATATTATTTTAATTGATTGCATTCAAATTAAAATAAAATGAAATAATATTTTTTTGTAAATAAATTGGTTTAATTTGTGATATTAATATATTATAATTTATAATGCATAATAATTCATTTATTTATATTGAATACATTAATACTTGAATATTTACATTAATATTTTATATTTAAGTAAATAAAAACAATATACCTATGACAGATTAATCAAGCCTAACAACAATAATATTGATATAATAATAGACGTCGTTAATTATCTGTAGATAATAATATGTAATATATACGTAATTAAAGACATTCCTAATAATATGGATAACATTCAATACTGCATACAACATTATTAAAATATTTTAATAAAAAAAAATTTATTAATTGAATATACTATATACATAATCATGAAGACTTCTTAGTGACTTTATGAGACCATTACATTTAGTGCATTCATGTTCATGCCCGTTGTTCGTTGCCCGTGTAGTTAAAATAATATACGTCACATTTTAAACTAATCAAAACTTTTAAACATATTTTAAATTATTCAGTTATTGTTTGCCTTTAGAACGTGCAATTGCACGAAATAAAAAAATATAAAAAATTTATATATGTATTATGAATATTATAGTAAGTTTATATATATATTTTTGTTTCTATAATTTCTTTCTAAAAAACTTTCTCTACCCTAATCACAAACTAAAGCTTCGCCATTGGATATAAGAATATATAATATATTATATTTCTATAAAATTAAAGTCATAAGTTAATTCAATTAATCTAGTAGGTACTAGGTACCTATAAATAATGTATCTTGTTTTTATTGTGTTAATTGTTTACACTGTGTAATAGTACAATATGATGATATTATGAATTTCACGATTTTCATTTCGTGTAATTCTAAAGTGCATGTATCAAGAATTGGATGTATAGGATTTAAATTTTTACTCTAGTCAAAAACTGTCTGAACTTTTAATATGGTTTTTTTTTTAATTATTATTTTTTATGTTTAAAGAGTATACTTCATAATATTGTTTGGGGGTTGTAACCCCCCCCCCCCCGAAAATTATTAAATATTTAAATAATATTAATATCTCATATATACAAATAAAATATAATTTTTAGTTTTTGTTTTTTGTTTTTAAGTATGAAGAGACTTTTACTACCCGAAATAATGCTTCTATTTGCACGTAATAGCATACGTTTAGCATACGTTTCTGGTTGGAAAGTGGTTGTTGTTGGTACTTTATTTAGGTCATTTTTTGAATTTCTCAAAATTGACCCTAAGCGGTAGAAAAAACGGCAAAAACTTAAATTTTGACGATTTTATTTTGAAAAATTGATTTGACGAATTTGATTTCACGATAACTCGGGCAATTTCTTAGTTAGAAACTTGAAATTTTGATTGGGTGTTCTCATAAATACTATATATATGTGATACAAGTTTAGAACCATTACGGTAATTTCTATATAAAATATTGGACTTTGAATATTTCGTAAAATTCTCGTTTTTATATATATAATGTTTGTTAAAATTGGCCTGAATACTTACATATTACTTAATATTTTATCAAAATATTAGAAAAATTGCTTGTCTCAATTTTTTTTATAGCTGTTTAAAGTTGATATTTTTAGATTAACGAATATCGAATGTCAAAATTTTAATCAATTACATTATCTAACTGAACTTCGCTCAGAATCGTTTTGTCGAATGCAATGGTTCATTATTGCATTCAAATTATAATTAAAATTAAACACTATGATTTGTATACCTATATTATATTCGCAATTATACCTACCCTATGTGCATATGCAGGATGATTCTAATATTCTATCTCTGAGAAGTCTTTAAAAGATTTTAAATAGAAGTACATATTTAAACTTCTATGCATTGTAACCGAGAATACCCAAAATAATATTATTTAGAAGTCCATTTGATTACACAGTGGAACATCTATGCGATTGTACATTAAGTCATTAATTACTCCGCATAGTAGTTTAATAATGCGATGGCCGATGGTTTACTATTTACTTCACATAGAAATCCCATTTTGTATTTATTGCGAAAAATACGATGCTAAAACTATTTTTATTTTAAATTACCCATACGAAAAATATTGTTGTTGGTATATTATTAAATAATAAATATCATTGCTTCGTACTTTCGTAGGCCGTAGCCCGTAGCGATTATTGTTTCATGTGTCGGTAAACAGGAAACTTATTCCCTCCTTTTTTCCGTTCATTATTTTTCATTCGACAGAATTCAGTGTTTGCGAAACTGCGAAGTGCGACAAATTTAATGTCAAATACGATTAGACATTTTGATCAAAATGTCGTCTCAAAAACAGGTAATTATCTTTTTATTGTACTTTTTAATATTGTTGTACAGCCCATTGAAAAAATATTATTATTTTATAGAGCATTATTTGAATTTTTTTTTTGTAATTCCCGTCTATCAAGGTTACTGTGTTAACATTTTAGTTATATTATTGATAGGTATCATTGTTTTTATAGGTAAAACATGTAAAATAAATAACAATAAATTACATTTATTTATATTATTTGAATAATTCCTATGTATTATAATTTATAATTATGTGTACTAAGTATACTATCTAATACTACTACTGCCTACTATATAATGTGATTTATAAACATTAATTTGTGATCAATAAAAATAATAGGGAAGTAGGTAATTAAATAATTAGGTACTAAATAGTATAAAAACTTCTTAATCATAATATAGTGTATAACCTAACTACCATATTTATACATAGGTAGCTATATAATAGCTTATACATAAAATGTTTATGTTTACACTATATTTATTAAATTGATTTAAATATTTTAAGATATCTAATTACCACTACATAAAATAAAAATAATTACAAAATTATTTTCTGTGATTTAAAATTTTAGTAATTATCATGCAGTTTATCATTAATAGTAATTAGTAATATATAAAGAACCGACATGATCGAACCTCCTATTTATATTAACCTTGCTCAATGGGTACCTACTATATTTAATAAGAATAAAAATTAGGAACCACTAAATAATTAAATGACTCAAAAAAATGTAAATTTATCTTTACAATAGTACACACTTATTAAAAATTATATTATAATTCATTATTAAATATCAAGTTATAAACATGGTTGTTTTTATTCTTTTTTAAAATCTAAAAGTTATATTTATGAAAAAAACATTCTTTGAAATGTGATATTTCTTGATCTACACATTGGACATACTGTGTTTTCTCTTAATAATTGGTTAACACATTCTTCACAAACCCATGCATGACCACATGGTAAAACAATATAATGATGTACACTTTCATCCAATGTGACGACCATGCATGTCATACACACATTTCTATCATGTACATTAATAATGTTTTGTATATTATCATCAATATTATTTATTATTGGAAGTGGAAGTGGAACAGCTGGATTAACTACTGGATCATCTAAAGGTATATCTTGTTCTTCATGTATTTCATTTATACGTAATGCCCAGTTTCGTTGCCTTAGTTCATAAGCAGCACTAGTGTATGAACAAATATTAAGAAATTGCCATGTTGAAATAAGTCCTAATGTGTATTGCTCAGTTGCATTTTTAATACGATGAGAATTTGCCAAGAACTTTACTCTTAAATGCCTAGTGGGGCGTAAATTATTTAATAATTGCTGGTTCATTATATGGTAGCTGCTGTTCAATCTGATTAAATGACCTATAAAAATAAATGTAAGTATATTATATACAATTTTAATCGATATAGTAAAAAATACCAAAAAAAATAGAAACTAAATAATTATAATGTATTTTTAGAATTTCTTACCTAGAAATACCCATAAACTTGGATGTGCTACAGAAAACTTCAATCTCAAGGCATTATGAAAGCTTTCTATATTGTTGTTAGTTTGTCGAGGTAAGCCATGAACACTTATAATTTGTGAACCAACATTTCTTAACCAGTACCTATTAAGTATTAAATAAAAGTACTATATTATTTTAATATATTAATTATTTGCATCTTTGCTTTATATATTTTAATATTCAATAGTAATATAATTATTAGTAATATATTTTTATTATATTTATAAAATTATTTCAGTGGTCTTTATGATATTTTTATTTTATTAATATAATTAGATATTCATGTTTCAATATTTTTATTATTGCAAAATAGAAAATTACTTCAAAATTATATTTAATAAGTTTTAATTATGTTTATAATAAGTACCTACCTAGAATATATAATAATATGCCAAATTACAAAATTAATTTCTATTTGAACTTATACCTATTTTAATGATAATAATATAATATAATAACAAACATGTACATATTACCTTTCATAATAATTCATTAATTGTTCCAGATGCACCCCATGATTTCGTGCAAATGCTTTAATTAGCATAAATCCTCTTTCTATATCTCGAGCTGGTAATAGTGGAAGAGATAAAATCAATTTTATTGTTTTCAGTGCATTATTATTAGTGTTAATGTGGTGTAGGTATCCTAAATTTTGCATTTTTTTCCATACCGCCTTAAAATTATTTATGTATTTCATGAATAAATAATTTCAATTATTTTTTTATATAGTTGTTTCTTACTTGGTTATGGTGAAACCAACATCCAACAGAACGGGCTTCTGGAAATGTTGATATTAAAACATCTCTCAGAGCTGTCTCAAAATCAGTCACAATTATTTCTGGGGCTAAATTTGGAACTAGGTTATTTCTGACAAATCTTAAAACACAATCATATGAATGCCTAGTCTTACTTTCCATCAAAACATATACAATAGGTATGGACTAAATTATTTAAATAAGAATTTGAAATTAATATTTTTTAAATTATAATTGGTAGAAGAAAGTAAAATAATATCTTACATAATTTTGAACCATGCAATGTATTGTTAATAACTGATACCCCATATTATTTGGTACAACCTTAAACGTTGCATCAGCATGTAGTTCAGTTATATTATGTTCCAAAACGTTATTTATCAAGGTGGTACATGCAAAAATGATGCTACACCTGTCATTAATATCACGCACGCATCCTCTGAAAAATGAAGAGTTACAACAAGAAAAACGATCGAGTTGTCCACTTTCAAAATATGTGCTCAAGTCCAATAATGTATTGGGTAGTCTCGGTAAAGAACTTCGTCTTTTATGTCTCATTATGTGCTCTGCAGTCGACCACGGATATAATACAGATGCTGTCACATGCCTGTTTTAATTATATCATTATTTTTTTATGTCCTTCATAGTTTATCCTGTGACATTACAAACATTATTTTTTTAAATGTTACCTACTATTTTTTTAAAAAAAATTGTGATTCTGTATTTTTATGTAAGATATACGAGTACAATAAACTTATTTACAATAAAACGAGTTCCCATAGCTATTACCATTATCCTTATTATATAAATTAGAATATCTAAATAACTACTCGTTAGAATTTTGATTTTAATATATCAAATTTTTTTTTAAAAAATACAAAATCACAATTTTTTAAAAAAAAATGGGTACCATTTAAAAAAACAATGTTTGTAATGTCACAGGATAAACTATAAATGACATAAAAAATCTTAGTATTGGAAAACATGGGTATTAAGTAAATTAAAATGACCAAAAAAAAAAATTCCAAAATATGCATTATTAAAGAAAAAAAGTGGGGTGAACACGCTTAATGAATCACCCTGTACATAAATAAATTTTTTTATACTTCTTCAAATTTGAAGATTTTACCAAATTGTGCTTTCATATAAATATAAAAAAAAACTGTAACACCGTTGTTTAGAAATTATTAATAAAAAAAAAGTTATTTATCAACGAGTTATTACATAATGTCAGATCTCCTTAGGACATAATGTATATAAGATTTACCTTATAGATTCTTCATCATAGATATTTTTCAATGGTATATTTTCATTAGCAGCTCTCATTTTCAATATTTGACGAAAAATTCTAACATGTTCCATATCTTCCGCTTCTCTTTCGTGACCGTGCGGTTTAATAATGACAATTGTGCCATTTGTCAATTTTTTTGCAGTACCGGCACAAAAATATGTACGAGCTTTACTACATTTGTAATAACTAAAATACCAAAAAAATATGTTATTATTATTATTTATTTCTATAGTATTTGTAGTTTTTCAATAAATTATTATGTATATTTTTAAGTGTAAAATAATTTATAATTTGTTAATGAATATCTCAAGTTCATCTTAATGATACAATTAATATTAAGAAAAATTGTATTTATTTCTTACTAAAGCTTAACATAATTGCTTAATAAAAAAATTAAATACTCACGTCGTTCCATTTTTTTGCCCATTATTGTCGTATCTGTAGCCATTGTGTTCCATTTTAATATAAATTTAAATAATGAAATTAAAAATATTAAAATAAAACTTTAAAGAAGAAAACGTTATAAATTATTGAAAAACACAATAGGTATAACGAAAAAATATTAAAACGTCATTACTTTATTAGAACATTATTATTAAGACATCCAGTACTTATCCAGTATCCAGTATCATCTACTATAATTATAGTTATTTCAAATATAACTTGTTATTGGAAACCAAGGAAAGTATCTATTTATAAATCCTGTATAGCGTGGCTTGGCCATAGAGTTCATAAAAAACTTTTTAAGATCTATGGATAAACGTTACGTATAACCTTAAATTGGGTGTACTCGCATTTACACGGCACACGCTAAAAGGTAAATAATATTTACTAAATATTAGTAAATTGTGAATCCGGTAATCCGCCCTAATTATTATTTCTCCGTGTGCTGAAGTATAATTATATCTTAGAAAATTTTAATAACATGTGGCGTTTTTGTCAACTACGAGTAACTCATGATATAATAAATTAGGTATGATATCAATGAGCGTATTTGCGTTATAGTTGGCGCAAGTATGGCGCTGGTCTTTCGCCGTTTCTCATTGGGTTACAATACTATCATGAATTATAATATATTTTGGCGGTATTTTAGTACAAATTACAAATTATCAAAATTCAATAATTTTAAGATTTAATATTACTAATTATTTTTACATAATAACTACGTTTTAAATTTTTTTTAAATATATTACTATTAATAATGCCAGTTTGTGTTTTTGTTGGCTGTTTAAGTGGTAGTAAAAAGAAAAACATAAAAAAGGTAAATAATGTACATTTACATAAGTTTCCTAAAGACCCAATTTTACGAAAAAAATGGCTACACCAAATTAAAAAAGGAAATGCCATAAAAAAATTTAACATTGAAAAAGGTAAGTTTGACTTATATTTTGTTGAACTATTGAAATTTCATTTGGTAAGTAATATAGCAAGTAAGTATTTTCATTCATATATACTCGTACATATTTTTTTCATTTTAAAAATATTTTCACTGTATATTAAGTATATATATTATAATAAATGAATTTGAGTTTATGAAATGATAACACGAGGAAAAGGTAAGTAATAAAGGAAGTAAGTATATTACACACACACATGCATTTTTTATTTTAAAAATATTTACAATGTATATTAAGCATTATACTAAGTAAATTAGAGTATATGAAAATATGACATGAGGAACAAAACTAAAGAAAATATCGATCAATATAATTCTACAAGTACATATATAAAACAAAATAATAATAATATATCTACATAATACATTAGTTATCTGAATCAGGTATTATATTATATATTTAAATAAATAATTATATTTTGTATAATTTATTGTTTTTATTATAATTCTTAATCAAATTTTAAAAAAAATGTTTTAAACAATATGCCTATAGCTGTAGTATGTTCTTTACATTTTGGTCCACAACATATGGTAGAAAAGCCTTTGTGCTTTAAAGATATTAGTTCACCAAAATGTGCCAGAAGATTAAAAGATGATGCTATTCCATTAAGGTAGTTAATATTGTTAATAATGTAGGTAGATATTATAAATTTTGTTATTACTTTTTAGTTCTAATGGCATAGAATACAATTCACCAATTAAATTAGAAGATCTTGAAGTTACTAGCATTAATAACAGATGCACTGATTTAAAAATGGAATGCAGCAGAAATATATTTAATGTTTCTTGTAAAAACAAATCACCATCTTTAGATGAAGGGATACATGTTTTACCAGATGAAAACATATTTATTTCTTTGAATTCTGTTGAAAATGATAAAAAGTAAAAATTAATATTTTGAATGTTGAATATTGTTATTTTTTCTAGGTGGTAAATTAATCTTGAATTTCTTTTTTAATTTTTATTCATGATTTAAATTATTTTATAAATATATGGTGATCTATTAATCTATCTAAACATTTAATTCTTATTTTATATATAATATTTATGTTGCTTATCTAACATGTGTATTGATATTTTTTTTATTGTTTATTAAAATATAAATGTGTTGTATTTGTAATCTTTGAAAATGGTTATTTGATATTTAATAAAATTGTTTATAAATATTATATATAAGTATTTATAATCAATGGTAAAAATAGTAATCGTATATCTATCATATTATATGTTTATTTGTATTTTCTTATATATAAAAAAACCTTCATTTTATCTATTTCAATAAATGTTATATATTTCTGAATTTAATATAATATTTATGTGTGTAATCTATATGTATTTTATGTATTTGTGTTATTTGTATTTGTATTTGTGTTTTATATTGCCCTCAATATTTTTTTTAATAAAATAATTTTTAAATAAAATGTGTTAACTTTTATTAATTATTACTTATTAGATTAAAAGATGAATTAGAGATAATTAAAATACAAAATAAGGAACTAAATAAAAACATTTTACTATTAAAAAAAATAGTTGTGGAACAAAAAAAATGGATTGCATTAGAAGAGTGTAGGTTTGAAACTAAATTCAAAGATATTTTATCATCTATGTTTACACCTCAACAAATTGATTTGATACTAAATAGAAAAAAAAAAGTATATAAGTGGGAACCAAGAGATATCGCATCCTCCATTACTTTGAGAAGCATATCTCCGAAAGCATATAGGTATCTTAGATACACATTGGACTTTCCATTACCAGGTATTTTAAATTTATATAGTTTTGTGGTAAAATTATACTATTGTATGCAGAACTCGGATAAAACCTTTGACTTTTGAAAATTTGACAATTTTAATATTTATAAATTAATAAATATAAACTCTTTGAAAAACTGTTTTATAATTTTAATAAAATAAAACCATATTTTTTAAATAATTATTATTTATTATTTACAATAATTTTAATTACATAACTATAAAAATAATAATAAATAAACAAAATAATTTAGGTCTGTCAACATTAAGACAATGGGTAGGACAATTTAGTATGGACAGAGGTATACTGAAAGATGTCCTTACACTTTTACAAAATAAAGGAAAATGTTTATCAGGAACTGACAAAGTTACAGTTATATCATTTGATGAAACATATGTTTCTCAAAAGTTATGTTACGATAAGAAAGAAGAACAAATTTTGGGTCCATTTAAGAGTGTTCAAGTGATGGTTGCCAGAGGTGTGATTTAAATTAAATATTATTATAGTAATATAATAAACTTAAATACAATGAATTACCTAATTATTGATTGACTTTTATAGGCTTGTTTGCCAAATGGAAACAACCTTTATATTATAATTACGATACACCTATGACACAAGAATTATTGTTTGAAATAATAAAACAACTTTATGTATGTGGTTTTAATGTAGTAGCTATTGTTAGTGACATGGGTCCTACTAACATTAAACTCTGGAAATGCTTAGGAATATCTCCAACAAAAACAACATTTAAACACTGCGTTTCTGAAAAACCAATTTACATGTTTGCTGATGTTCCACATTTGTTAAAACTAGTGAGAAATCATTTTTTGGATAGTGGGTTTTTTTTACCAAATGGGAAGCATATTGTAAAACAAGTGATTGAAGAAGTTAGTTTAAATAACAGGGATTTAAGTTGTATTTACAGAGTATCTGAACATCATTTGAATGCAGTAGGGTCACAACGACAAAATGTTAAGCTAGCTGCCCAAATTTTATCCAACTCAATGGCAAATGCAATCTCCTATTTGGGAAAAAAACAAATGTTAAAATTTACAAATTGGAAAGAAGTAAATAAATATTAAAATTTAAGTATATAAAATATTAAATTATCAAATAATGTATTAAATAATTTAATATAAAAATACAGGCATCTATTGTAATCAAACTTTTTAACGATTGGTTTGACCTACTTAACACACAACTACCAAAAGACAAATTTACTTTATCTTATGGACTTGATTTAGAAAATCAAAATAAAATATTAAATGAAATGAATATATTTATTGAAAATATGAGAGTCCATTATAAAGGTAAACCAACTTCAAGTTTAAAACCATTTCAAAAAGGTAATTACTAATATTATAATATTATATTATTATATTTCTAATATCATGGTTTATATAGACATATAATTTAAATAACAATTTAAACATTTAAACAATTTAGGAATATTAGTTACAAATACATCATTAAAACTCATGTTTGAAGATTTAAAAAATAGATATCCAGATACAAAGTATATAATTACAAGGAGAATCAATCAAGATGTGCTCGAAAATTTATTTAGTGCATTAAAGAGTATGATGTCCTCAGCATATCGCATCACTCCTTTAGAATTCAAGTATTGGTTAGTATACCTAAATTTAGTTACATAATGAATATTTCTTCTTCTTCTTTTGGCTTTATAATTCTTTAAGAATTTTGGCCGCCACCGTCACCGTTCTTCAATACTCACGATCCTGAACTCCATCTTCCCAATTTGTCAGTTCCAATGTTTCCAAGTCCTTCCTTATTCCATCCATCCATCGCTTTCTAGGCCTCCCTCTTGGTCTTTTCCCTGTCGGTTGCCATTCCATTACTGCTCTCGTATTAGTGGTTTCTGTTTTCCGCATGGTATGACCAAACCATTTGAGTCTTTGACACTTAATGTGGCTTGTTAGTAGTGGAACTTCACTAATTATAACAAAATATTGGAATTGTTGAATTATTTAGTTTGAGATGGTATATTTTGGGGAAACATTCGGATACTATAATCACAGTAAATAGAAACACATATTGTCAATCTGAAGATTGTTTGGTTGATTGTTTGTCATCAGTTATTATTAATGAGGCAGAATTAAATGATGAAATAAACATAGATAACTTTAAAGATACAAATTACGATGAAGAAATGGCAAGAATACAGTCTGACGTGGGATCAGATGAAACTTATGATATTCCTTTAGAGAATATAGATGTATTAGATCAATTTGAATCACATGTAAGTAATTAAAATGTAAATAAATTAACATAAAATTTAAATGTGAATTATAACAAATTATACTAAAACTATAAATATTAATAATATGATTACCTTGCATTTTTACTTCAGGTGAATTCAGCTGATAAATTGACTGAATTAGAAATTGATTGCATTACGTATGTATCAGGGTATGTTGCATATCGTTATGCTACTGAATATCCATGGCTTAGTCAAGAAGAAATATCATCATCTTGGATACAACATAATTCAAAAGGAAATTTAAGGACTCCATCAAAAATATTATTAAAATGTGCAATGATATTAGAGGAATTATTTAACCAGTTTCATGGTAAAAATATAAATAAAGAACCAAAAGTTATGACAAAAGTTGTTAATTGTATGTTAAAAGAAATTGAAAAACAAAATTTGAATATTCCACTAAAAGTACTTCAATGTCTTGTAAGAACACGTACGTTCATAAGATTAAATTATTTAAATAAATGTATATCTTCCTTATCTGTCAATCAAAAAAAAGAAAATATTAGAAAATTAAAAAAATTTCATTAAAATTTTTTTATACTATTATTATAAGATTCATAAATAATAATCATAGATTATTTGATACAAATATAATTATTAAAATATTTAATATTTATATAGATATTGTTTAATACAATAAATAACTTAGTACTTGTATATTTTAAACATTTTAATATTACTAGTGGACTCACTTTACATTGTACAATTATAATATGTATATATTTAGTTTTTAAATTAAGTATTATTCTACTTACTTAATATGTATTCTGTTTCTTCATTTCAAAATTTAATGTAACAAAATAATAAGTTATAAAATATATTTTGAATGTACATATAAATATTATTAATTTTATACTTTATATTGTATAATTATAAATTATAATAATCAACAATTTATTTTATTTTTATATTGTTTTAATTTCTTATAATATTATGTATTTTGTTTCTTATTTTAAAGTTTTACCTTGAAACCACAAAACTTATAAATTGTAAAAAATATCACAAACAAAATAATAGTGAAAAATAAAATTTTACTTTAACTAGATAACTGATAACAAAAAGATGCTTGATAATTCTTACAACCAATGAAAAAAGGCGAAAGTCCAACGCCATTTTACCGGGCTACTGTCGGTATAATCATTGATTATAGATAGTATATAAGATTATAGATAGTATAGATAGTATAGATACTATCTATAATCAATGGTATAATCTTGATTTGTGGTCGGTAGGTGGGGTGACAGAGATGCGTATCTTACATTTCACATCATACCTAGTTTATTATATCATGGAGTAACTAACCAAAGTCTGTGGTTTTAAAAAAAATATTTATGTCTGAAGACAATTTTCTACCCTATATAATGCTCCGATTTTCACGAATTGCATATGTTTCCGGTTTAAAAGTGAATGTTGTTGGTACCTACTTTATTTAGGTAATTTTAAGAATTTCTCAAAAATGACCCTATGCGATAGAAAAATCAGCATTTTTCACAAAAATTGAAATTTTGACGAATTCGATTTAAATATTTCACGATAACTCAAACAATTTTTAAGTTAGAGACTAGAATACTTTATTGGGTGTTGATATATGTACAATATAAAGGTAATAAAATTTTGAAACCATTACGTTAATTTTTCTACAAAATATAGGATTTTGAATATTATTTCGTAAAATTTTCGTTTTTATGTGTATAATGTTTAATAAAATTGGAAATTTTGGGCATAAAGATCTGCAAATTTTACTGAAGTTTACTTACATAGCACATACCTATTACTTAACATGATATCAAAATATTAGAAAAATCCCAAGTCTCAATTTTTTTTATATCTGTTTAAAATTGATATTTTTAGTTTAAACGAAAATCTTAGAATCCATATGAATATTCTATAAATAAATAAAAAATAATATAAATGCTAAAAAATTTGAATAATTTTTGAAAATTTCATTGAAGCATACAGATATATATTTTAACGAAATTCCAAAATAATAGGATATTATTATAATCTCAAGACTCAATTATTTTTTATAGGTATTTAAATTTAAAATTTTAGTAAAATTATGCATATATTATATTATCTCCTGTACTTCGCTCATAATCGTTTTTCGAATGTAATTTATTGTGATTTATCATTGCATTCAAATTGTAATCAAAATTCAACACTATCCTCTTTATACCTAAGTTAATATCTAAGTAGGTATATATAAGTTAGATAAAGTTGCTTTTTTGATTAATTATTTTGATGAAATTACTTTATTTTTGTCTTTTTCCACATTTTTACTTTTAAATAAAAATAATACAATATTATTTGGGAGGATTTGGATGTATTTTGGGGGGTCTAAGTCCCCCCAAGCCACCCCCTATTTGCGCCTATGTGAATAATAATTGTATAGGTGTTTCAATGTACCTACGTAAATGGTAAATTAAAACTTTGTTAATGTTGGGTCGATTAGGAAGTGTGAATGCACAGTAGGTACCTATTATTCTTTCCCATGAAACGGGTCTTGCCTCTTGCATATTATTATATGATATTATAAATAATTATAATATTAATTATATCATATTATAATACTATTGAACCAATCGCATTCATTACATAACATAATATACACATACCTATTATAACTAAAAAATTAGTCAAAACGATTTATTATAAAATTAATTTGGTTTTATATTGATATTTAATACATACAAATAGGTATACAACAACATTTAGTTACCTAATTTATAATAATAAATATAAACCTAACTGTTTATTATTGAATTAGAATTTTAGTATTATGTCCACCTATTTAATAAAATGATATAGGTAAACCAAATAAATTTTCTTTCACATATTGTTTACTAACCTAAATTAATAATATTTACTGAAAAGCATAACTAGGTATAAATAGATATTGACATATTAAAAAGTTATTTTATTAAATTAAATAATAAAATAAAATAAATTTCTGAAATACTTATTTAGGTTTGTCTGAATTTTTTGTTAAAAATTATTTTATTAATATATAATTGACAAATTGTATTTAGATCATTTATAAGTATGGATGAATTCACTAGTAACTGGTTAATGTCTATTGGATTATCTAATTTAATTGACCGTTTTAAAGGTAAATGTTTAAATTTTAATTATATATATATTTTATTTAATTATAAATATATATTTTGATAGAAGAAGAAATTGATGAAATAGCATTACGGGGATTAACTGAATCCATGATTGCAGATTTAATTCCAAAAATTGGACAACGTTCAAAATTTTGTCAATATTTTAATAAATTATTAATATTTACTTTAAAAATTTCATGTAAAGCAATAAGTAATGAAAATTACATAAAATCTTTTTAAATGATAATAAAAATGTATTATTAAATTTATTTCTATTTACCATATCATAGGACATTATTATTATTTTAACAATTAAAATTAATTAATTAAAAAAAAAAAAATACCTCCTTCAATAACAAATATCTTGGATACAAATACATATTTTAAAAAAATATTAGGTACATAATACAATTAATATTTATTAATTAGGATAATGTATTGCAGAATGTTGAAGTATTACAGGATATTCCTATTAATTTGGATGATATGGAAATGGTTATTATAAATTCAAAGGATGATTTATTGAATATGCCTGTTCAAGTGCCAACTACTAGTGGTTTAGGTAAAAAGGTATATATGCTACGGTCAATGTCGATAATTGGAAAATGATGACATTTCCCATTTTTATATCTTTACCGTAACATAATATATATGTATATATATATATATGAAAATATTTTATAAAATATTTATATTTATATATGGTACGTATACTTTTATAGAATTCTCAACCAAAAATTGTTTGGAAAGTGCTGGCTTACATGTTAAAGATTTATTAGAAAAATTTCAAGATGGTAAAATAATTTTGAAATATTATACAGTGAACAATTTTTTAAATGAGTCAATGAGAAATAAATTGTCTAATGTATTAATTAAAGCCGAACTCCATAATCAAAAAGACAACAAAATTAATAAAACAAATTATTAAATTAGCAAAAGGTAACATTATTATAATTAATGGATTTTGTGTTTTCATTCATAGTACATTACCTTTCACATTAATATAATATCTTTATATTTTCAAAATTATATTGAAATTTGTATTAGGTACTACTTTCTAACCTTTCACTTATCAGTAACTATCGGTTTAAAATTAACAGTTTAAAATTATATATGTCTACATGTATGTTCTAATGTTTATAGGTATTGCACAGTTATTCCCTAATGAAACTGAATATTCTTATTTTATTCCTTACAAAGAAGAAGGATCAAAGTTAAGTCCTAATAGGGGAAAGTTATATGATAAATATTGTAACATAAAGAAGGAAATAAATAAATCATATCAGTAGAAAATAAAAGAAAAAATATTGAAGAAAAAGTAGATCTGTTTGATGGAGGTATATTTTCATTATAATACAAAATATGTTAAAAATAATTTCTAACCATATTTTATAAAAAAATAAAATAGATATAGATGATCATATTAAAGATCCATTATGTTGGCTTGAGAATAATTTAGCACCAGATACTACTTTATTTGAATTATGGAAAGAAACTACCCATTATCGTTTATCAGATAATAATAAAAATAAAGAAACCACTTATCCAGCTTTAAAAAAACCAACGGGCTATTTATTAGTAAAATACAATATTATTTAAATTAAATTAAATTTGTTTCTAATTTCTTACAGTTATTGTATTTGAATTATGATTTCAGATTGATACTGATTTTAAATTTCTTTTTCCTAATAAGGATATGGTTCTACTAAAATTTGATATATTTAAGATTCAGTTGAAAAAATACCTTAAAAACAGAAAATTAGCCTAGGTGTAAAAGAAATAGATATTGTTAATAAATTTATTAATGCTAATGAAACTGATTTAGGTATGTGTATATTAAAATATTATATTAAAATATTAAAATATTATAATATAAATTTTATTTTAATTGTATTATATAGTAAAATTTGTTTTAGGATGTGTTGATTTTTCTGCAATCCAATAATTCCATTTTTAATAAAACCAGTTACCTATTATTAAATTGCAGTCTAAAACCTTTAAGCCATCTACAATAGAACAAGCTTCAGCAGTGATTGTAAATATTTTGGTAAATAGATGAATTTTATTAGATTAAATTTATTATTTATAAAATCAAAACTATATTATAACTAAGCAAACATGTTTTAAAATAAAGACCACATATAAAATATAATAGTTATTTCAACTTAAATTTAATATATATTTTACATAAAATTGTATTAAGAAAATTAATTAATCATATTGTATAAAAAATATAATATATTGTTTTAAATTATTTATATTACAGAATGTCAATGACCTCAATAATGTGAAAAGCCAAAAAGTGGAAAAAGCGTTTTCATTAGGATTGACAGTTCAACCATATTTAATATTTGTTTGTGGCGAGCGCCGGGAACATTCTGGGATGCTCGCGCCGCGCGGCAGGTAGCTATAATTGCCGCGTGTCGGGTGGAGCGTTCTAGAATGTTCGTGCGCCGTCTCTCGCTACCCCGAGAACATTCTACGGCCTATATAAAGCGCCACAACCAGACCGAGTTAGTCAGTACCGAGTCAGTACCTTACCACGACGTCTCTAGTTTCATTTGTCATTTTGTTATATTACAATATACAGTTAAAATTATTATATTGGTTTAGTGTTCTTGTATTTTACTTTACCCACACACTTACCATAGTGGTGACCTCGACAATGGAAAACGCACCTGTTAATGACGTTCCGCACATCTCTCGCGTTGGAATCAAAATTCCACCATTTTGGCCTGAAGATCCCGCGGTATGGTTTGCACAGCTTGAAGCTCAATTCGCTTTAGCTAACATTACTCAAGACTCCACCAAATATTATTACGCTATTTCACAACTCGACGGTCCTGTTATTAAAGAAGTGAAAGACATAGTTTCCAATCCACCGGAAACCGGTAAGTTTGATAAACTGAAAACTGAATTAATCGAACGCCTAACTTCTTCACAAGAGCAACGTGTCCGCCAGCTTTTAACACACGAAGAAATCGGTGACAGGAAGCCATCCCAATTTTTGCGTCATCTCGCAAATCTTGGTGGTTCCTCAATTCCACAGGATTTCTTGCGTACTTTGTGGTCAAATCGTTTACCTCCCCATATTCAAGCTGTTATAGCTACCCAAAGGAACGCTCCTCTTGATGACGTAGCAAAACTCGCCGATACGGTAAACGAGGTAACACCGCAGGCTCACGTGGCTCTTACTTCACCGTCTAATGAGATGACCAGTCTCACAGCTCGTATTGATAAACTCACACATCAGATAGCAGCCCTTACAGCAACTGGTCGTTCGTCTCTGAATATGAAACGTTCTAACATGCGTACCCGTTCACCTAGTCCTCGTCGTCGAAATATGTCCACCGAATCTGTTTGTTGGTATCACCGCCGATACAGGGAACATGCCAAAAGATGCACAACCCCGTGCTCTTTCGTTTCGGAAAACGCACAGGGCAGCGCCTAATGGCGGCTAGCGTCTGTCCGCAACCACCCAGCCGCCTCCAAGTTTCCGACCGTAAAAGTAAGCTTCAATTTTTAATAGATACCGGTTCCGATTTATGTGTTGTCCCACGCACTTCTTTGCAAGGGCCTCGACAACGCACTACTTATGAGCTATACGCTGCAAACGGATCTATTATTCCTACCTATGGTTGGACCCAGCTCCATCTCGACCTAGGCCTCCGAAGAGATTTTTCATGGCGTTTTGTGGTTGCCGATGTTACACATCCAATTATCGGAGTAGACTTCTTGTCTTACTACAATCTCCTGGTCGACATTCGACACAAACGTCTCATCGACAATGTCACGACACTGACTACTCGAGGTACCTTTGTCAATTCTTCTGTTCCTCATGTCAAGGTCATTTGTGGTAACTTACGATACAATGATATCTCTACTAAATTCCCGGACATCATTCGTCCACCGGGAGTTATTCGAGATGTTCGCCATGCTACGCTGCATCATATCAGAACCACCCCTGGCCAACCAGTCCACTGCCGTGCTCGCCGTCTCGCCCCAGATCGTCTGAAAATCGCCCGATCTGAGTTTGAAGCGATGGTTCGTGATGGTATTGCACGTCGGTCAGAGAGTCCCTGGGCTTCTCCACTCCATCTCGTGCCTAAAAAGGGAAATAGTTGGCGCCCTTGTGGTGACTATAGGGCTCTCAACGCGCGAACTATTCCTGACCGGTACCCAGTACGTCATCTTCTCGATTTTTCGTACGCTCTTCATGGTTGTACCATTTTCAGTGTCATTGATTGTGCAAAAGCGTTTACCCAGATTCCAGTCGCTCCTGATGATATTCCAAAGACCGCAATCACAACCCCATTTGGTTTATTCGAGTTCAATTTCATGACTTTTGGCCTTCGAAACGCAGCCCAAACCTGGCAACGTTTTATTGACAACGTTCTTCGCGATCTACCATTTTGTTTCGGTTACTTAGATGACATCTTGGTGTTTTCTCGTAATGAAAACGATCACCAAGAACACCTGAGGACAGTTTTTCAGCGTTTCTCTGACTACGGAATTGTCGTTAACCAGAGCAAATGTGTGCTAGGTGTGTCCGAAGTCATTTTTCTCGGATACGTAGTCACTTCTTCTGGATGTCGTCCGACTTCAGATAAAGTCAAAGCTATTCAGACTTTTCCTCAGCCTTCTACAGTCCGACAACTTCGTCAGTTTTTAGGAATGCTCAATTTCTATCGACGACACCTGCCACATGCCGCTGATATTCAATCACCTCTCAATGCCATCTTAGCGGGCCCAAAGGTGAAAGGCTCAACTCCTGTTCAATGGACATCGCAATTAATATCAGCTTTCAACGATTGCAAGACAGCACTTTCCAATGCTACACTCCTGGCGCATCCAAATACTTCAGTATCCTTAGCACTTTTCGTCGATGCTAGCCAGTATGCAATTGGTGCGTCTCCCCAACAGCAATCTCAGCAATCTTGGGAGCCTTTAGCTTTCTTTTCGAAGAAGTTAAATCCTTCCCAACATAAATGGAGTACTTATGACCGTGAACTTTATGCTATCTATGAAGCTATCAAGTATTTCCGACCCATGCTTGAAGCCCGTCATTTTACTATATTTACGGATCATAAACCTCTCACGTTTGCTTTTGCTCAGAAAAACGACAAATGTTCACCGCGTCAATTTCGCCATTTAGACTTTATTTCCCAGTTTACAACTGACATAAGGCACGTTTCTGGAAAGGACAACATAGTCGCTGACTCACTGTCACGCATTGAATCAGTTTCAACACCAATTAACTTTTCAGCTCTGGCACGTAGTCAAGAAACTGACCCGGAACTCCGAAACCTTCTGGATCACGGTTCAGTTCTCCGCCTTGTTAAAGTCCCTATTCCTGGATACGATGAATCTCTTTATTGTGATACAAGCAGTGATAATCCTCGCCCGTACTTGACGCCTAACTTCAGACGTCAAGTCTTTGATAATATTCACGGCCTCAGTCATCCTGGAGCAAATACTTCAAGACGTTTAGTTTCCCAACGTTTTGTTTGGCCATTAATGAACAAAGACTGTCGAAATTGGTCTCGTTCCTGTCTTCAATGTCAGCGAAGCAAAGTCTCTAAACACATTTCTGCGCCACTTGGTAATTTTACTGTTCCACCAGTCCGTTTTGCACATGTACACATCGACTTAATCGGTTCTCTTCCCTACTCGAATGGATTCAGATACTGTTTAACTGCAATAGATCGGTACACCAGATGGCCAGAAGCTACACCTTTGCAAGACATAACTGCTGAAACTGTTGCTAAAGCACTCGTTTTCTCCTGGATTGCGCGCTTTGGCGTTCCATTACAAATTACTACGGACAGAGGACGACAATTTGAATCTCAGCTTTTCCAGTCACTAGCCAAACTATTCGGTATTTCCTTGTCTAGAACAACTAGTTATCACCCACAGTCAAACGGTCTTGTTGAACGTTGGCACCGCTCTCTTAAAGCTGCCATTATGTGCCATGAAGACTCTTCCTGGTCATACGCTCTACCTTTAGTGCTCCTTGGTCTACGCACTGCCTGGAAGGCTGATCTCAAATCATCAGTCGCAGAACTAGTGTACGGAGAGATATTGCGAGTCCCTGGTGAGTTTTTATCTCCTTGCTCAATCTCTCCTGAACCTTCAGATTTTGTGGTGAATCTCCGGAACGTTATTTCCAAACTTCGTCCCGTTCCAGCATCACGTCACTCAAGAAGTCGCATTTTTGTTCATCAGGATCTAGCAACATGCACTCATGTCATGCTACGCACCGATTTGGTTCGAACCTCTCTCCAACCACCTTACACTGGACCTCATCCTGTTCTTACTCGTAGTGACAAGACTTTTGATATTTTGGTTAAAGACAAGAAGACGACCGTGTCTATTGACCGCCTTAAACCGGCTTACTTCATCACAAACCCGTCCAAATTAACTCAACGCTTTCCAAAAATAACAGCCGAAGAAGAATTTCCCAACTCTTCCATTGATGATGCGTCTTCCACGAACAGACCTACGGTAACAACTCGATCAGGACGACGTGTCCGGTTTACCAATTTTTTTCAAGCATAGCAACACACTTCCCAGGGGGGTGATGTGGCGAGCGCCGGGAACATTCTGGGATGCTCGCGCCGCGCGGCAGGTAGCTATAATTGCCGCGTGTCGGGTGGAGTGTTCTAGAATGTTCGTGCGCCGTCTCTCGCTACCCCGAGAACATTCTACGGCCTATATAAAGCGCCACAACCAGACCGAGTTAGTCAGTACCGAGTCAGTACCTTACCGCGACGTCTCTAGTTTCATTTGTCATTTTGTTATATTACAATATACAGTTTAAATTATTATATTGGTTTAGTGTTCTTGTATTTTACTTTACCCACACACTTACCATATGTTAATATTTTAATAACGCCATGTGTTATACAATTATTAACGATCTTCTTTATAAATTGGAAACACCAATTAAAGCCTTAGATATTTGTTTTAAAACGTTTCATGCCTTAAACCTTCAATATCCAAAAGAAGCTGAACAAATATGGTACTTCATATCAGAGTATTTTTTTGGTATCACAGATTCCAATAAAAATTTTAGTAGTGTTAAAGGTTTAATCAATGATTTATCAAATTTGTAATTTTGATAGATTTTAAATAATTTAGTTGTATAAGTATAATTTTACTATATAATATTTATTACTTATCATTATTTTCTAAAAAAATAATTTTAAATTTTAATTATAATATGCCTGTTTGCTTTTTTGTAACGAGGAGTTGCATTCTATTAATCATTTATTTATACATATAAATATATATCATGACATAAAAGAAATACAAGAATTTCATTGTAAAGAGAGAAATTGTTTGCGTGTTTTTATAAATAAAGATTCTTATAGACGACATTTAAAGTCTCATGATTATTCTAACCTCAATTATCAAAATTCCGATTTCCTTAGTGTTGTTAAAAATAATGTGTCTGTAAATAGTACTATCACTAATACTCAAAATATTAGTTTAATAAATCCGTTAAATAATGAAAATTCACAGTCCACCTTAACACAATGTTTTAATTTTCCAAATAATTCATATAATGTATTGCATCAAAACTCTCTTAGTCTAATTTGTAAATGGTATAGTGATTCAACAATTCCAAGAAATAAAGTTCGAAATTTAATAAATGATATCCAGGAATTAAATGAATCTTATAAATCTATGTTTGTTACAAAAATTAATAATTGTATGAGTATTTCAAGTGATCCTAAAGTTAAAAACGAATTGATATCATTATTAAATGTAGTATATGATTTTTCAACTCCTTTTGAAAAAATGAAAACTGAATATTTAAGATTTCAAACACTTACAGAATTAGGTCTATTAATTAATCCAGATGAAATAGTGATTGGTTATAGCCTTGATGATAAACTTGTAAATGGTAGAGTAGATGTTAAACACAAAGCAGTAAAAACATGTTTAATTTCTTTAAGAAAAGTTTTTAAAAAAATGTTGGAACATTCAAACTTGTTTAATTGTTGAATTATTTTAAAGTATATTGAAGATATGAAGTCCAGTAATTTAATTTATAATTTTATGAAATCTAAACTATGGCATGATAAAATAAAAAATAATTCAGATAAAATTATATTGCCATTATTTCTATATTACGATGATTTTGAGGTAAATGATCCATTAGGTTCACATGCAAGTATTCAAAAATTAGGTGCTGTTTATGTGACATTAGCTTGTTTACCACCAGAATTATCTTCTACTTTAGATAATATAATTTTAACTTCATTATTTAAAACGGAACATAAAAAATCTTTTGGCAGTTGGTCTATATTTAAAGATTTAATTGAAGAACTTAACTATTTAGAAACTACAGGAATTAACGTAACTGTTAATAATGAGGAAAATACAATTTATTTCACTTTGGGCTTAATAATTGGTGATAATTTAGGCTTGCATTCGATATTGGGATTTACTGAGAGTTTTGTTGCAACATATCCTTGTCGTTTTTGTAAATCAACAAAGTATGAGTGTCATCTTCAGACAATTCAAAATGATAATAGATTGAGAAATTATGAAAATTATGAAATAGATGCTACACTTAATGATGCTTCATTAAATGGAATATAAGAAATATGTGTTTGGAATAAAATTAATTCATTTTATGTAACAAGTAATTTTTGTGTTGATATCATGCATGATATGCTAGAAGGAGTTTGCGAATTTGACTTGGGCTTAATATTAAACAAAATGATAAATGAATTTAAATATTTTACCATTGATATTTTAAACAATAGAATACAAACTTTTGATTATGGCCGTATTGACATTAAAAATAGACCAACACTGTTATCTAATGAAGTATTTAAACAAAAAGGCACATTTAAAATGTCTGCATGTGAAATGTTGTGTTTTACAAGAAATTTAGGATTAATTATAGGTGATTTAGTACCACAGCACTCTGAGTTATGGTCTCTAATTCTCTATATATTATTTTAAATAAAATTTTAGATATACTTTTGATTAAGTGGGTGAGGGTAGAAGAAGCAGAATTAATTAAAACTCTTATAGCTGAACATCATGAACTTTTTTTAAGACTGTTTAATATACATTTAAGGCCTAAATATCATCATATGATACATTATCCTATGGTTCTTAAAGAATCTGGACCATTTCCTTTATTCTGGTCAATGCGTTTTGAATCAAAACATAAAGAATTAAAAAATACAGCACATTCAATACACTTTATCTTTAAAACATCAATTAAAATTAGCATATCGTTTTTTATCAAACAAATGTAATTATTATACAGTTTCTCAAGTAACAGGCCCAATTTTAACTTTACCTCATGATATTCTTTTTTCATATTCAACTTCTACAATATTTTTAGGTAAGCATTTTAATTTTGTAAATAATGATAAAATTGTATTTGTTTCATGGGTATGCATAAAAAATATAAAGTATAATTGCAAAAATTTGTCAATAGTTATAAATGCATTGGATGAAGATAATGACATGTTGCCTTCTTTTGGTTTAGTTATAGCTATTTTTATCACTCATTTAAATGAACCATACACAATTTTTATAAAGTACAATACTTTATATTTTGATGAACATTTTTATGCATATAATGTAATACTTAATAATAAAGATGTTTATTGTATTTCTTTGAATAGTTTGGGAAGTGTATTTCCTACACATTCTAATATTGTATCAGATGGATCTATGTATATTTAAATATAAATACTTATTTTATGTTACAATACATTTAATTTTATTGAATATTTTTTTTTTTATAAATAAAGATTTATTTAAAATTGTGAAAAACTGCTTGAAATATATTTACATTCAATAGAAAAATATATAATTCGTATTTAATTTTTATAAAATATTGTATACCTAAGGGAATTATTTTATTAAATAAAATAATATTTAATAAATTATCAAATATTAGGTAAGTACTTAATTACATAATTTTTTGGTATACATTAATAAAGTAGTTAAAATTAACAAAATCATTTATTAAAATCCGGTAGGTAGGTATATTTACCTATATCGTTAATTAAATTCACCACAAAACATAGTTGAAAAAACAAAATATATTTATTTAGAACTATTATAAATATAATTGATTTAACTACTAAATATCGGTGCACCGTAACTCCGCATGCATCGTGGCCATTTTATAATATATCACCTTAATTCCGCATACAATGTTATTTTTTAACACCCTAACTCCGCACATAAGTTTTTTTATTGTTTAAATACAAATAATGATATAGGGTGTCCCACAGTGATTTGACAAATGAAATAACTCCTCTGGTTCTACACACAAATATTATATTATATTTATATTATTTACCTATTGTTAATCATTTATTATAAATCATTATTTATAATAATACAGAATATTCCAATATGCTAACTATATTATATGAATGTAAATACTTGTATAAATACCTATGTAAAATATTTAAATACATTTCCTGAAAGAAAACAACCTTCGCAACCTACATTTACTAATGTTGAAAGAACATTACGTCAAACATATAAGATTAAATTATATTATTTATTTTATAGAATATACTTATAAAGTTCTAAATATTAAATAACATTAGTATTTATTAAGGATGAAAAGTGTTTAACGAAATAAAAATTATTAAGTATGTTTTTATTTTTTTAAATACATTTAATAATATAAAATAAATAAAATTATTTAAACCTTCCAAATATGAATACAAAATAAAATTGGTTATAGGACATACATATTATAACTACTGTTTAGAATGCGGAGCTACGGTGACTTTATTTTTTCGACCGTGCGGAGCTACGGTGACTTCATTTTTTCGACCGTGCGGAATTACGGTGCATGCGGAGCTACGGATTCACAAAATATTTTTATTTGTGCGGAGCTACGGTGCGTCCCTAAATATAGTCAAAACAGGGTTCTAGAAGTCGTAGTTACGGAGATAAAATATCTCGGTAACTAAGAGTGCTACAGTTCTAAAATCTTCGGGATCGTATAGGGACGGTCCCTAAGTTACTTTTTCATAAGAAGGTGAAATCTTCTAAGTCCCTTCGTTCGTGAGATATTAATCGTATTACGTGTTTAAAAAAAAAACTTCTTTAATAACGGACCGATCTTCTTGAAACTTTGAAGAACCCTTGTCCTCTTCGAAAAAATGAGTTTTGCTTCTATGGTCAAAGTCTCTAACTTAAACGGTTCTGCAGTTAAATCGACTTTGAAAAGTTGAAATTAGTTTTCGTCTAAATTCGCAGGTCCTCTCGGCATACAATACTCCACCCAGGTATTTCGAATTATCGCGGTGTTCGATTCAACCTATTTCTAATCCGAATAACTTGATAACCGTTATACTTAGAGACTTTGACCATAGAAGCAAAACTCATTTTTTCGACGAGGACAAAGGTCCTTCAAAGTTTCAAAAAGATCGGTCCGTTATTAAATAAGTTTTTTTTTTTTTTAAAACACGTAATACGATTACGAGTTTAAAAAAAA
>JAIUCT010006667.1:0-14817 GCA_021307375.1 Tetraneura akinire
CCGCCCGGGGCATTTGCCCCCCTTCGGACCCCCTAAATACGGCCCTGGTTATTGTGTATATTATGTTTTATGTACGCTACATTCAGTAAAGCAATTCCCCTATAATTACTGCAGATTTGTTTATCACCTTTTTTGTGTATTGGGCAGGTTTTCCAATCATTTGGGAATTTTTCCGTTATTCACACTTTTTTTATCACTGCCAAATCCATTGCGCACGTCCTCTCCTTTTTTAAACAATTCAGGAAACCAACTTCGCCTGGAGACTTATTGTTTTTCAGATTCTTTATTTGTAAGTCTATTTCTTCTAGAGTTGGCTCTAGGCATCCTTGATCATTTATATTTCCAAGGTCAAACGTGAACAATTCGTCTGGTTCTTCACTGTTCAGTAGATCATTAAAATATTTCTTCCATTCTTTAGCTATATCTTCATCTGTAGTAACCAGGGACTGGAACATTAATGCTTTTATCGGTTCCGGTTGCGGTACTGTTTTGTAAAAAGTACAAATAAAGGTTTCGGTTCCGATTTAAGTTTTCTATATTTTAAAATTAAGGTTTCGGTTCCGGTATCGGTAAATACCGGTTTTAACCGGTTCCCGATTATTATTTTTTATATAAAAAATTAAAATAAATCAAACTAAAAATGTTTAAATTTTTAGAAATGTATCTGTACATGTATAATGTATCTATTTTTGATAAATTATGTTTATGAAGATTAATTTTATACCTCAGATTACTTAGATTAGAAAAAAATGTGAAATATACCAATTCTTATACTAATAAAATTTAAAAAATTATAGTACTTTATTATCTATAATTATATTTCATTGCACTATTTTATTACCTAGACACCAACTATATTTTGAAAATTAAATCAAAATTATAAATACATATTTAAAAAAAATATTAATAATTTTCATTTTTTCTTAAATATTTTGTTCATTCGAACTAATAATTGCTCCTCTAAGTTATCTGATTTTATATTACTCCTATATGGAGATAGTATAAATTTTAATCCCGAGAATAGTCTTTCAACACTGACTTGTGTTGAAGGAACAGATAAAACAGTTATTGCAAGAGTATACATTTCTGGATGACTTAATTCCATTGATTTCCAAAATTTTAAAATATTAATTTGGTGATTTAATCTTTTTTGTTCTAGATGATATGTTTTAAGAATTGTTTCAATTTTAGTTGATATTGAATTTTGTGAATTTGGTAAATTAAAATTTGAATTTGATTGGGCAGCATCTTCTTTATTTCTCGAAAATCCATCGCTATCTATACTACCTGGTTCATCACATTCAACTTTCATAACGCTATAAGATAAATCAATTCTTTCAAGTTCTTTTATACGAATCCAAATATTAATTAAATGTGTTATAGCAATATTGCATTGTTAATCATTTAATATTACTTTGAATCGAGAATCCAAAAAAATTGCTGCTAGCAACACTTTATTTTGCATAATATTTTTTCTCTGGATGTTATGCATTGGACTAATTTATTTGAAAATGGATTTTGTAATGATTCCGTATCAATTTTACATGTTATCCAAGAACTATAAAAATCTGTCAAAGTTAGTTGCTCATTTTGTAACTTTTTAGTGCAAATTTTTGCTGGTAAAAGAATTTTTGAAATTTGGTTTATTTGTTGCCATTCAAAATTATTTAAATTTAATTTTCCTTATTTAGGATCATTTGCTGCCATATTTAAAATAAATTCCTTCAAACATTCTAATCTTTCAAGCATATCATATGTGGAATGCTAGCGAGTTAAACAATCTAGAATGGGGCATTTTAATTTTTCTTTTTTTATTCCCCAACCTGGAGGGCCAGATCACCCCGATCACTTAAGATCAGGGTGAGGCTATTGTAGCACCCAAAGAAGGGCACTGGGCGATGGAGACGCCACTTTCCCAACGTCATAATTTTAATATATTATAATATTAATATATCTATATTTTAATAAATTGATTTGAATAATCCGCAATAAAAATTTGAAATTAGTACTGCCGTGCTAAGCGAAAAGGTGCATTTACACGATGACAGTAAACCTTTATAGTCGCAGTCATAGTAGCGACCATGACGAAATAACTAGGTATGATCACAACTTTTTGATACGCACAATTTTGTGTAAAATGGTGGGAGTCTTCCGCCTGTTTTCATTGGCGGATTTTTTTTATGAAAATATGACCGTAGAATCACTGATAACTTATTAATTAATGGGTAAATTTTTGTTTTTTCCGTGTTTCATCTTTCTTCTTTTGGCGTTTGTCTGTAATTTGTTTATTTAAGTTATTAATTCTAATAAACGTCCGTGTTCTTACTAGACATTCAACTACTTCTTGAGGAATAAACAAATTACGAATTTTTGGCATCAATAAATTCACCATATTTTTTATTATGCCTTCATTCTTATCAATATTATTGCCGTTTATTGATATAAATTCAGTTTCCAGGCATTTTACAGCTTTCATCAAATTGTTTGATGGTAATTTTAAACCGCCTTTTGATTTAAAATTAGTCCAACAGTATTCTTCATCATCATCATCACTATTTATTTTTATTAAGTCTGGATATTTACTGGCAAACCGATTACTAATATATCCAGCTACATATTGAGCACTATCTTCTTCCAGTTTAGTGAAAGGCTCATTTCCTTCCATCTAAAACACAATTATAATACCAGGTAAATTTAAAAATTAATAGTTTAAAATTTTTTTAATGAACCATTAATTATTATATACATTAAGAATATTTTTACTTTTATTTACTTCAAATTCATCCAGGAGATCAAAACACTGTTGCTTAACTGGAGTGTATACATTACCAACATTTGACTCAACATTGGCCATTTTACTTGGATCATCTTCTTCAAAAACACTCAATTTTAATATTTGGCTGGTCAAACACTCATTGTCATTCAACAGGGTGCTTTCAAAGTCAACCTGTGAGTTGGTATTTTCAGTAAACACAAAATCTGAGTGTTTACCCAAAATGTACCACCGTAAACTAAAAATAATTTTCATAATTAATAATATAGGTACCTCTTAAATTTATATAAAAAATAAGAGCTATATTCTTATAAATATCTAATATCTATATAATCTGTATAAGAAAAAAATTATATTAAAATTATACTTACCAATATTTAAAATCCAGAGCTGTCATATTATTCATAGCTGAACCTGTCATACCTTTCAGAAAACTAAATAAATTTTCCAGAACATCTTGGTTTAATCTTCTACCAATAATGTACTCCAAGCAATATTCTTTTTTTAAATCATGTAATAAACGTTTTATTGATTTATTACATACTATTATTCCTACAACCCATTCAGATTAAATAAATTAAAATAAAATAATTATATAATATAAATATAAATTAAAACCTTTTTGAAAAGGAAGAAGTGATTTTTTCCCATGAACTCTCATTTCTTGCACAAAAGATGTCATTTCATCCAACAGTTTATTTTGCTGTTCCTCATTTTTACCATAGCTTGGAACTCCAGCATCAAATTTCTGTTGTGTATTGAACAGATCAAACCAATTGTTGAATAACAGAATCATTTCAGAGGCCTATTTATAGGTAAACAAAAACAATTTTATTATTATTAATTACTTATAAATACAAAAACCTACTTACATCTTTCCAGTTATCCGTAGTTATGTATTTTTTTTCACCACAATAGTGAATTGCTTTAGCAACAGTGTCTGAAAATACCTGTACGGCAAACTTCACATTCATTCGTGCAGATCCTTCAACAGTCAAATGCTTTTCAGTCAACTTATGGGCCAATTTAAAATCATTACCTGAATCATTTGTCAAAAGTTCTTGTAAAATAGATTTACCTACATACTTTGTATTAGGAAGTATGAATCCACTGAAAAAAATTATTTTTTATATAAATGTTTAAATTAGATTTTATCTTATTTCATTTAACTTGTCTAGCAGATGATTCCTGGCTAATTTTAATAAATGTGGCACATCTGCAAAAACATAGATCCTTTTTGATGTGACTGGATGTTCAAAAAATGTTTTTGTTATTGATATGTCCAAGGATCGCCATAAACCCATGTTAGAAGGACCCATATCACAAACCATTGCAATTACATTGAAATTAATTTCATGTAGTTTTCCAATGATCATTTCTATTAATTTTTTTGTCATATTCGTATCATAATTATAAAAAATAGGCTGTTTCCAGTTACTTGTAAGACCTAATCAGAAATTTAACTATGAAATATTATTTTATTACCTACTTTTTATTATAGGTCAAACCTCTAATTACAACAGTTTGCACACATTTATGTGAGCCAATAACTTTCTCATGTTTTTTGTCATAGCATAATTTATTAGACACATAAGTTTCATCAAAACATATTACTGTAAGCTTTTCTGTATTCGTCATAAGATTACCTTGAATGAAATATATATTTATTGTAGTACTATTTTTTATTTTTAATATATATTTTAATTTTTCAAATACAAATATAATTTTATATTATTATTTACCTTTTGCTTTCATTAGAATTAAGACACTTTCAAGTATTCCAGGTTCGACTTCAAAATTAGATACCCATCTTCTTAATGTAGATAAACCTTAAATTAAGTTATTTATTTTATTGTTCAATTTATATTTTGTTTGGGAGTGGATTTAATTGTATATTCGTAATTTTTCAAAATAAAATAAAAATATTTATAACTTAAAATCTATAAAAGAAATTGAATGAATATTTTTTTATTTATGTGAAAACTAACCTGGTAGTGGAAATTGCTTTTTATTTCTTAAATATCTATAAGCCTTAGGTGATATACTACGCAAAGTAATTGCTGATGATATATCCTCAGGCAACCATTTATATACTTTTTTATTTGGATGTAAAATTAGATGGATTTGAGTAGACGTAAATAACTTTCCTAATGAATCGTTAATACGAGATTCAAATCTCTGCTCTTCTGAATTAATAAATTGTTCATAATACTCAATTTGAGTAGTTTGAGCTTTTATAATATTTTTAAGTTGCAGATTTTCCTGCCTAAGGTCTTCTTTATCTTTTTTACAACTTTCAAAATCATTTTTCAATCTAAAAGTAGGGTATAATAATAATAATAATATATTATTTATTGTTTAAGTATTGACTTGTAGATAATATATTTAAATAAATAAAAACCCAAATCCACAAAAATTTACTTTTATTTTAAGCAAATACATATTTCAATAACAAAGTTACCATCAGTGTTTTAAAAAACTGTATTTTGACAAAATATAATAATAATAATTATACATACCGTACTATTTATAACTAATAAATAATAATTGTTAAATTTCTAAGTATTATATAAAATTAAAATTAAATTTTATTATTCTATATAATTCTATAAACATTCTACAATATATAAAGTTATTGTTATTATATTTACATTTGTTAATATTTAAATAAATAATAGATGGTATATTAATAACAAACACACATTTTCAATTCATTGGGCTATAAAAATTACACACCCAATAGAACCAAAAAAAAGTATTTTATATCAATAATAGTTTTTAAGGTTCTCATTTTGATGAAACATATTTTGATTTGAACACAAATTGATTTTTTCTTTGGGTATTATTGATTAACTCAATATTGGACAACATGTAAAACACAAAAGCAAAGAAGCAAAGAAGCATAATTAATTAAATTGCAAGTCACAGAAGAAAATAATAAATATATCTATTGAAATGTAAAAATTTACCTTTGATACAATTCTGATTCGTCATCTTTTGATTGAAGTTGTATATCAGTCATGTTGTCTAATTTCGAATTGTTAAATAGATTAGTATTACATAATCTTTTTAACTTAAATACAGGTTCAACACTAAATAAATATATATGCATCATTAAATAAAAATTATTTTTTTATTTCAGTGACGTAATATTTAAAATATAATATATAGAATCTTACTATGATGGTATTGCATCGTATTTCAGTTTTCTACCACATTTAGGAGAGTAATCTAACATATTTTGTACTGCAGTTTTTTCCTGGTATGAATCCAGTGAAAAATGCAGTGAACATACAGCAGCTAAAAAACCATATCAATTATTTTATTGTGGTTTTCCAATATACTAATACTAACTAAATATATATGTAAATAGTAATATTTATACATTAAGGTGTCCATAGACTGCTGTAATAATGCATTAAAAAATTAGATATTGCAATTAACAGTAATATGCTCACAGTCACACCTTAATAAATTAATTATTAGTTTCATAATAATTATATTAACCTGTTTCAAAGTTTATATTAATTTTTTCATTGGAATGCTTTTGGATTTCTTCAAACCATTTAACCCTCATGGCATGATCTTTGGGGAATCTATGAATACGAATTTTTGTATTACTTTCAGTTTCTGTTTTTTTTTTACTGCCACTAGAGCAACCAACAAAAGCACAAACTGGCATAATGATACAAATAAAAATAAAAATTAAATTACAATATTTATGAAAATCAAAACAAAATTAAATAATTAAAGTATAGGTACATAAACAAAGAAAAATACTAATTTAATAGTGAAATTTAAGGTGTAGGTAGAGCATAACAAATGACATAGTTAGTAGGTTATAATTATTATTGGGTATTGATGATCAAAAATTAAAAAAACGCGCGAAGAAATATAAGCCAATCAAAAGACGCGGAAGTCTCCCACCCTTCTGCGCTGACAGAACGAAACTCAGCAAGTTGTGATCATACCTATTTATTTCGTCATGGTAGCGACTGTCATTAAACTGTCGTAGTGTAAAGCATTCGACTGTAATTGTTTTGACAGTACGGCAGCGCTATCACACTATGTCACTATCTAGTCGAGCTAGATAGTTGACAGTACTACCGCGACTGCATGGTAGCAGCTATCATGAATTGTTATCGTGTAAACACTGTTCGCATGTTATTGTCAACTATCACAACGTGCACAATATAACAAATATAAAAAAATATTTATAAATATAAAATATAACGTGCAAAACCTAACCTAACCGTTGTAATATAATAAGGATATTATTAGAGTACTTAACCCTTAATATATACTATTATAAAAGATACAACTAGTAAACGACACTCTTGATCTTTTATTACATATAATATGTCCGTACTTCTAGCGTGCTTACGGGATACTTATGTCTTATCTTAAATATACAATTTGATAACATCTGTTATAATATGAACCTTACAGTTGGCACGAAAAAAAAGTAAATATAATATAAAAATAATAATTAAACATTAAACAATTAACTGACAATTAAGAATAATTAAGCGTTTCAACATAATACATTTTACATAACACCATATAACTTTTTTTTAAAAAAATAATATTTAAATGTATAAATATCTCTCGGCCCAAAAAAAGAAAGGTATATAATGAATACCTACTAAATTTTTATAACAGAGAGAAAAAGAAGATAAAACAAAAATGAATACAATAAAAAAAATTCTTTCTGAGATATAGTTTAGGAACATGAGTGTTTATTGTGTGACATAATCATCATGCCATTTGGGTTTAGTGATTACTCGGACACGACTAGAAATGTTAGTTAGGTTGTCATCAATAGCTTCAACTCTTGTACTTGTATTGATTACAACTTGATCTACTTCTGGCTCTAGATCAACCTTTGGCTCAGAATTTGCATTTATAGTGTCTTCAAATGAAAACTTTCCAGGGTCATCAAGGTTTGGTCGCTGCAAAATTGGTTTAAGTAGACACTACTATTATTGGTTTAATTCAGACGAATGTGCACTATTCTTGTGTCTTTTTTATTTTCTGAATTGTCTGCTCTTTTTATTTTATAACAAACATTACCAACTGAATTTTCTATTACAAATGGACCTTTATACTAGTGATGAGATAAAATAGCAGTGGCAGTGATTTCAAAGTAGCAATCACAACCTGCTACTCCAGGATGAAAATAATAGTGACTGCTACTTTTTATTTAGTAGTTGGTAACATTGGAAATATATTTTCTGTTATTGTGTTTTGTAACTGCTACTATTTAGTATCTTCTACAAGTAATAGTAGAGATGGTAAACTGTGATTATCTTCAAATAGCAGTAGTAACTGCTATAGTGCTATGGCTATTGAAAAAAGAACAGTGAAAATAGCAGTGACTGCTACTTTTAATTTAACATAATAACTGTAGAGTGTAGAGGTGGTGGTAAAGAATAGCAGTAGTAGGCTGCTATTCAAAAATCAAAATATCAGTAAAACAGCGACTGCTTTTTTATATTACGTTGATATTATGATATGATATTATCAAATAATATGATAAAATGTTCAGTAGCAGTAACTGCTTTTTTTACCACTGCTATTTTCAAATAACATTAGCGCATACCATCAGTTAGACCAGACCAAACCAAAAGTAGCAGTCACTGTGATTAGAATAATCGAACAATATGCGATTGCTACTCTTGAATCACTGTGAAAAATTCACTACTACTGCTATTTGGAATAACAATATCTGACAAGTAGCAGTTATTTAATATAGTGATTCTAAAATAAAAATTATTGATAAGTAGCTATGCTACTGCTACTGAAAAAAAAAAATCATAGTTTACTAGCACTACTTTATACTCGGGTGATAGTTTTGTATCAAACGCTAGAGGCCAATTATACAAAACTAGGTCTTTTTTAAATTTTTGGTTCAGTCTGTGTTCGTCAAAACGTTTTTTATTTTCATTATGTTTCTTTTTTATATTTTCAGCAGATTTTTCTCTTGTTTCTGATAGATTATCAATCTGAATTTCTCTTTTGGGACTATAAATTGTATTCTGAAGTAGTAATTCTAGGTTCATATCCATGTAGTAAATAAAATGTTGAATACTTTGAAGAACTTTGATGAATAGTGTTAATTGCTAATATGAAATTAGGCAATTTTTCTTCCCAGTCATTTGGATTTTCTAATGTAAATTTAAAGATAACTGATATTATTGTTGCATTTGATCGTTCAATTAATCCATTTGATTGAGGTGTGTACGGTAGGCTTAATAAATGTTCAATTCCATTACTTTTCTAAAGACTGTAGAAATTTAGCACTAGTAAAAGAAGAACCGTTATCACTAATGTATGTAAGTGGAGGACTATACTGGTAGATTATGTCTTTTTCAACTGTATTAATAATGTCTTCAGTAGCTGTTGTGGAAGTTAGTCTAGCTATAAGAAATCGTGTAGCATGACAAATATGTGCTAAAATATAGCTATTACCTACCAGATTTTGTTGGTGTTAATGAAAGGGGGTCAGCTGATATAACTTGAAATGGAACTTGAGGAATAGGTCGTTCACCTAGCAATCCATAGGCTAAGGTGGTTCTTCTGTTAATTTTCTGATAGACAATATAACCTCGACCATATAGTTTTGTATCCTTACGCATTGTACTCCATCAAAATCTTGTTTTCAATTTTTCTAAAGTTTTCTTTGCATCAAAATGACCAGCATTGTCATGGCAACTTCTGAGAACAATACTGCGACATGAGAATGGTAATACTATCTTGAATACTTCACGTCCATATTCAGTATTTACATGCACTAAAATACCTTTGACATACTTATATGAATATTTTATTTGTTGAATATGTAAGTTATCTGTTGTACTTTTCAATTTTTTTGTAATTTGTTGGCAAAAGGCATCATGTTTCTGAGCTAGTTCCGATTTCTCGTCATACGTTGGAATGATTGCTAAATATAAGTGATTTTCATTTAAGTTTGGTTGTGGATGTCTAGATAGATGATCTGCAATATGATTAAGTTTACCTAACCTATAAATGTGTTCAAAGTCAAATGATGATAAATCAACAACATACCTACCTCGCAAATTTACCATATTATTTTGCTTTGCTTACAATATAAGCAGTCGAGTATCTGTCTGTTAAAAGTTTAAACTTTTTTCGAGTAAGATAAAGTCGAAATTTATCTGTTATGGCCCAATGAACTGCTGTGACTTCTAGTTTGTTGCTGTGATACTTTTTCTCTGCATCCTTAAGCGTACGACTAGCATATTCGATAATGCGTGTATTACCATTATGAATCTGGGAAAGGCAAGCGCCTAACCCTTTACAACTTGCATCTGTTATAATATGAACCTTACACCGTTTAAACATTTTGAAATTTAAATTTTGAAAATAAATATTCAATATGAGTAATAATTTATTACTAATAAGTAAATTGTGTTCGTCCAAATTTTAAATTAATGTATTTAAAAAAATCATGTCCAATAAAATATTTAACACGCTGAAATTTTTAAAAAATTATGAAGAACACCCGTGTTTATGGAACAAGGCAATACCTGAATTCCATAATCGCATAAAAAGAGATGCATCTGAAGAAAAATTGTTGCCTACAACAGGCCTTGCAAATATTAAAGAATTGCGTGCAAAAATAAGAAGTATTCGTGGAACATACAATCAGGAACTTACCAAAATAAATAAATCTATGAGAACTGGACTTGGGGCAGATGATATATCCATAAATTAATGTCTAAAAAAAAGTGGGGGTTGCCATTTAACTTTCAAAAGTTGTATTGCGCATGCGCAAATTGGAAGAGTGGAATTTTTTTTTATTATGCAATATATTAATGTCTTAATGAACTACATTAAGGTTCTCAAGCTTAAACATAAAAAAATAATAGGATTTTCCATGTATCAAAATAAAGAAAAATAATATGAAGCTATTTTATTTATAATTTTAAAACTCCATAACTCAGCGAATTTTGGGCGTAGAAAAAAAAAACTAAAATAAAAAATGTATAAAAAAATTAAATAAAAATTAATTTCTAAAAAAAAAATGGGAATTGCCATTTAACTTTCAAAAGTTGCATTGCGCATGTGCGAATTGGACCAATGGAAAAATTTTATTTTATACTAAAATAAAACTTCAGTAGAGTACATTAATGTTCCCAGACTTAAAACCGTCAAAATATCTTATTTTCACCCCGTACAACCCTGTAACGGATTTAGTGGGACACCCTGTATAAACCTAAATTACATTGGTTTCTATATGCAGACAGTTTTTTAAGAAAAAATATTGAAATAAATATAAAGTATCTAATTTGGTGAGTTTATTTAATAATTTAAAATATTATATATACCTATATGAATAGGTACTATTATGTAGAATATTGTTACTTGGATAGTTGGATGTGTAAAAAAATAAAAAATCGTAATCACCAAACATTTTTCTTGTTGCATCTGATTATTACATTTTTCTCTTATACTAATTATATTAATTAATATTAATACATAATTAATACAAATATTTAGATTATAAACTAATTTAAATTAAAAATTAATTGAATCATATGGTATTTCCAGTGAACAGCTCCATCTCCCATAAAAAAATCTGCTAGTTCATCTCGCTTGTACAAAGTTTCTGTCTTGAGTAGCACACAGTGATAATAAGTTATCAGATCCTGAATCAGTTCTCCAAGTTCCTGGAATAATATTTTGATTCTCTTGAACTTCTATATCAACTGTTATAGAAGTTATACAATTGCTCTTTCTGATCTAATTATGCAATGCACATGCAGCTTTTGTCAGTTTTATTGTAGTTTCTGGTGAAAGAAGTATGGGTTCCTGAAATATCCGAAAACGACTTGATAGTATGCCAAACGCATTTTCAACTATATTTTTATCACGATATAGTCGATAATTAAAAACTTTTTCTTTTACCGGTTGTTGAAATTTACTAGGATACGGTTTCAATAAATAGCATTTCAGAAGTAATGCTGAGTCATCTAATATTACATTATCCTGAGGAACAATCAATTTATTATTTTCAATTGCTTTCATTAAATTTGATTTGGCTAAAATGTCTTCATCTGATTGGCTTCCGTAGCTGCCAATATCCATACAAGTAAAATTGTTATTACCATCTACCAAAGCTAGTAATACAATGCTAAATGTGTCTTTATAATTAAAATATTGTGAGTGTGTATTTGGGGGACATTGAATTATAATATGTTTTCCAACTAATGCACCAATACATGATGGAAAATTCTATTTTTCATAAAATTCGCTTGAAATGTTTTTCCATTCAATTTCATTTTTTGGTACCTTAAAAATTAAATAAAAATTATAATAGTTAGAAAATTAATATTTAAATTATACTGATATTCTAAATTATTATTATTTTTTATAGATAACAGAAGTACAAAATGTAAAAGATACCAGTATACCACAAATGAAAAACTATCTGAAAACCAATCTCTAAATGTCTGTGAAGAACATATCTCTTCAATACCAGTACAAAAAAAAAAAAAAAAAAAAACTCTCCCAAAAAAAGTTTTAAACTCCAATATTAGTAAACATCAAAAATTAGATAATTCTTTAGACGAAGCAGTTAAGCACTCAGAGAAACAACATCACGCATATCAAATACTTAATTTAGTGTCTTTGGACAACTACCATTAGAAGAGGCTCTTGTCTTACAGCAAGAAATACAAGCTAAAATTAATGAGAAACGTATTCATCTATTTCACCTTCTTCAACTTTATCAAACAATTCACACAATAAAGGTCGATGCACACACGTCAGTTACGAAACAGTGACGTATCCGATCAGAGACAGTCAACTTACTGACGATTTTGACTGATCAGTCATGTGTCATACACACATATCAGTCAACGAGACCGGGCAGTTCCGATATCAAGTCAGTCATGTTGAGTCTGTTGTATACCAAACGCGCGTTTAACATACTTAACGTATTTTTTATATATACAATATATATACGTATATTTTTTTTATTTAATTTAATAATATTGGCCGATGAATAATAATGTTCACCGACGAAGAGTTATGCATTATTGCAATCATTTTGGACGAGGAAACGGATGAACAAGAGAAGAAGACTCCGAAAAGACGAAAGTGGGTGCATGAGGCATGGACAAAAAGAGACAGTGAAGGAGAATTCTTGACACTTTATAAGGAACTTATTGAAGATGGAACTAAATTTTATCAATATTTCAGAATGTCTGAATATTGCTTTAATGCGTTACTTTAAAAATTATATGTACATTTAAAGAAACAAGATACACATTGGAGAAAAGCTATAATACCAAAGAAACGGTTAGCAGTTTGCTTAAGGTATGTTATAAAATTACTTATAAAGTTATAAATAAAAATTATAAATGAATAATATAATATTATAATACGTATAATTAAAAAAAATTACTGGTTAGATACCATTTTTATTTTAAACAAATAAACTAATATGTTATCAAATGTGAAATATTTAAGTTCAAAAAAACATTTAAGTATAACTAATCAGATTGATAATTTTGATAATAATTTTGTATGTTGTGGAATGATGCCGAAGATATATTTTGATCTGGTGGATTGTTAAAATCTTCACAGGGCGATGGTAGTGAAGTGTTTGCAGATGTCGTTGATGATGTAGTTAATGAATTTGTATTTAATATTTCTTGTAGTTCATATTTTTGAATAGCAAAAATTTCTGACTTTGCCAAGTGAAAATTGTATGAGGAAAGTGTTTTTAGAGGTGGAGCTATACCAGATAAAAACGCATCGACTGGATGTTGCAAACCTGTGGAAATTTGACTTTCTACTTTTTTTTTTACTTATTAAATAGTCCATTAATCTTGAAAAAGCAGTTGGCTTAGATAACGAAATCTTTGAAAATTTTCGTATTGTTGTTCTTATCGGAACATGAATTTCTTTGGTTTGTACCGGGGATGAGGGAGATGGCTGACTTTGTAAATCTTCTTCAGGTAGCTGTTCCTCTGAATCTGGCTGCAAATATTTTTCCTCTTCTTGGTTATTTTCATTTTCATATTCAATATTTGTTTTGGTTTCTCTTTCCTCGAAATATTTGTTTATGAAACATAATTGATCTGCAAATTTGTTAGTTTTTATTTTTTTAGCAACACTTTGTCCACTTACAGTTAACTAACTGAACGGATACTGACGGAATGGATTCGGATAAAAAACTGATGTGTGTATATTACGCCATATAAGTTTATCAAAACGATATTTTCCTTGACTGAGACTGACCAAATTTCACGGAACTGAGACGTCTCGTAACTGACGTGTGTCCATCGACCTTAATATTCATTCTGTAAGCATTGTTTATGAGGAAGAGGTAGTTTTTGTGAATGATAATGTTAATAAATCACCAACTCCGAGTTACTACAATACAAATTAGGATATTGAATCTAATGATAATTTTAGTGATTCATAATTATTCATTTTACCAATTAATTATTTTTTGCTTTATTTTATAATATATAATATTGACTTGTGCAAAAAAAGTCACAGTATTAATTCAAATTTAATGATGTTTATTTTTTTACTTTTTTTAAGTTCCTATAACAGTCAAACATTAATAACTGTTTACCTAGTAAGTAGTAATATTACTAAATTATATTAATATGATACAATATTTATACTTGGAAATATAATGAATAGTTATTTAACTTCACTACATTTTATTAATTAATAATTATATTTATATTTTTACTTCAATATAATTCTTCAATCCTTCATAAATAGCATCAAACACTTCAGGTAAAAATTTGCTGATACTACACTTTGGAACCTTAAACATGTATTGAAATGTAGCCAGTGAATCTCCTTTGGCTAAATATCGACAGTTAATTTGCAATTTCAACTTTGCTGGAAAAGCCATCCTCATACATGTGTCTTGTCTCTGAATTTTATTGTTAACTTAAATAAAGTAAATTAGTTTGTTAAAGGTTTAAGCCATTAATAAGAAATTAAAAGTTATAGTCCATAGTGTTAAGTTAATAAGCTAAAGTTATTATACT
>JAIUCT010006667.1:14827-28833 GCA_021307375.1 Tetraneura akinire
ATACTAAAACTAAAGTAATTAACAATTTGTAAATTCAAATTCTATTACTTCCATTGCCATTTTCTAACATCTGGCTTCCATACAACTACTTTCATTATAAAATAGGTATGCTTACTTTTTCAAGTAATATGTATACAATATTTAATTGTCCACTAAGTTTAAATTTGAAAATTGAAAAACAAACAGAAGTAGAAGTAATTTGTGAACAAACTATAAATTATATTATAGAAGAAGTAGAAAATGAAATAATTTTTGAATTATATAACCCATACTTAAATTATTTAATTTGCAGTCAAAAATTGTTTAGAAATAATCATTTATTAAAAAATATAATATATGTTATTTTCTTCTGAATAATAAGTTTTTTGAGTTTCATTATAACTTCATTTTTATTATAGAAGATACAATAAAAGCTATTTTTAATCAAACTATGGATCAATTTGATCAATTTTAGTTGAACAACAAAGAATATCGTATTTCGGCTAGTGCAAAAGTGCATAAAATTAAAACTTAACTTTTAAATTTTAACTCATGAAAAACAGATGTTACTGGCAAAGTCTTTATTGATTACTAAACCTTTATTTGGAAAAGCTGCAAAAAATATTAAATATGGTCAACAAACTGAAAACACAGCTTTTAATGCATATTCAAAGTTAGTTGGGCTTGAAGTTATAAAATGTGGACTAATAATTGTGCATGTGAATAAACCATGGCTTTGTTCTTCGCCCGATGGAATTGTAATAAGAAATGGTTCACCAAACAAAGTACTAGAAATAAAATGTCCTATTACATGCCAAGATTAATGTATAGTTGACCCTGTAACTAATATACCTAATGTTAATTATTTAACTGTTGTTAATGGTGAAATTACATTGAAAAAAAGTCACTTAAATTATACCCAATGTCAAACATTAATGTATGTTACAGGATTAAATGAATTGTTAGCAACCAGTCTAGAAGCGTTCGGTTTAGGCAATGACACCTGTTGGGTAGCTCAGTGGGAGAGCAATCGCCCGGTAAGCGAGAGACTCTGGTTCGATTCCCGGTTCAGCAAACGATATTTCCACCTTGCCGAACGTTTCTAACAGAATGTGATCTTTTTGTATATAACTTATTAGATCCAGTTTTGTTAACTATTATAAATGATGAAGAATAAATAGTATATACGAGTACTATTCTAAAAGTAGAAAATTTTTATTTTTCATACTACTTGCCAGCTTCTATTAATGAAAAACAAAAAATATAATTAGTTAATCTATTTGTAAAAATAATTATTATTATCTTTTTAAAAAAGCAAATTTTAACAATATTATTTATTAATAATATATTTACTTTCTATTTTCTAAATTAGAAAAATTATATTTGTATTACATATTATTATCTTTATTATACTTAAAATATAATTCTGAAAAAAAAAAATGTTATTTTAAATTTAAAAATCCTATCGAATTTTTTTACGGAGTAATCTTCTTAATTTTATTTTATTAAGTATTGTTTTTATCTCTTCAATTATGAGCAAGTCCGTAAATAGCGGTTCTACTCCACCTACTGATGATTGTCCCAACACTAGATTATCTAAAATATCTAAAACGTCTAAAATCTCGTCTTCTTTTATTGACCTTATGAAGATACTTCAATCATTTCGAACGGAATTCCAATCTTCTGTCAAATCATTCACTTCAACACAAACTTCGCAATTCAATGAACTCAAAAATGATAATAAAGAGCTTTTTATTTCTACCCCAAGGCAAATTATAAGCTTAAGGAAGAAGGTTACACTCTTCGGAACAAAATTTATATAATTGAAGGCATTTCTGGTACTCTTACTTCCTCATTAACGCAACAGGTTTTACATGAAATTGATGAGAAAGAGAAGTGTGCCAATAACGCTGTTATCTATGGGCTACCCAGATCATCTTCTACCTCTATGCAACAACGTATTATGGACGATAAATTAGCATTGGAAAATATTATTGGATCTCTTGACGAAATAAATCCGGCAACCGAATTCAAGCTTATTCGGATTGGTAAAACTACTCCTAACAAACCAAGGCCTACAAAAATATTATTTAATTCCAAAGATTGTTCGTTATTAATCATAGCCAGGTTTGATGACGCTAAGCTTGCTGGGAAGTCATTCCCAACCAACATTCGTGTTGTCTGGGACAAAACTGCTTATGAACGTGGATTGCTACGGGCATACCATCTGGAAGTCGAGCAGCGTACAAAAGCTGGTGAACTTGGTTTACATATCCGTTACATCAATGGTGTTCCGAAGGTTGTTTGTGATCATTCAAAAAACGGGATCAAGTCTTAATTCCTGTTTCCGTTATTCAGCCGCCTTCGGTCTCTTCATTGATCGCTTCATTTCCGCCATTTGTCAACTTACCACATTAACTAATTTACAAGAATGTGCTTTCTGTTTTAAATCATTTTCAACACTTGACTGTTTTAATGATTTTAATTGATTAGTTTATCAATTAGTTTAATCAACTGATTAATTATCACCTCTCCAATATTTCTATTTATCGCATTTACCTCTATAAATATCTTGGTATTTTTTACTCTCCATCACTAAGTTTTGAACATCATATAAACATTACAATTAATAAGGCTCTCAAAATTTTAGGATTTATTAAGCGTTTTTCTAGAATGATTACTTCATCCAGGTGCCTTTTCTCTCTATATACTAGTCTTGTCTGCTCAATACTAGAATATGGAGTAGTTGTGTGGTACCCTTATTTAGCTAAAGATCAACTCAGAATCAAACAGGTGCAAAACAAGTTCCTTTCTTATGCTGCTTATTTATTGAAAATTAAACATAAAAGACATGATTACTCTTCAATTCGAGAGACTTTAAATATCACTTTACCTTCCACTCTCCACACATTTCATAGGGAGATTACCTAGGCCTTCAAAAATATCACAATAATTATCTATTGTGTTTTTATTACCATCATTAATACAATTAATTATATAATTAAATTAAATTTATTACAGGTGGGCAGACCAATAATTGTAGTACAATCTACTATATAAAACAATATAAATTTAAATTTATTTTTATAATAACATTTAAGTTTGCAAGTACCCATTGCAGGAATTACTTTAGGATGTATAGACATAATTTAGTTGTTAATTGTTTATTAATATTAGATTCATTTATTTTTAATTTAAAAAAAATTGTTTTTAGACATTATGTTCACCTGGGCACCAGTATCTAACTGACACCCTAAAACAATACCATTAATAGATAAATCAACCAACTAAATCAGATCATTATTCTCACTATTATTAATAGTACCCACAAAATAACTATCTGAGGGAGCATCACTAATTTCATTAACTATAACAGATCTTACAGCTGTAGACTTACCAAATTTAGCAAAATGATTATTACAATTATATAATATATATTATAATAATTATATTATATGATATTTACAATTATTACATTGAACACCAAACGCAGAAACATTTAAATTCATGTTTCTGTCCACAACGTGTACAATTACCGTTACTAATATTATTACTATTATTATTAAAGACATTCTTAGATTGTAATTTACTACTTCTACAATATTGTTATTATTGGACCGTGTGTACACTCTTTCGACTTATACTCCTTTGAGCTGATTGATTACAGTATGAACTTCTTCTTGAATGACGTGTATTTGACTCTACTCTCCACTGAATAGCTAAAACATTTTCATTTGGATTGATTTCCTCTATACATTGTTTACATAGCTTCTTTGACAAACAGATTTCCAATGCCTTTTCTAGCGTTAATTCATCTTCTCTTGATAAACTTTGTTTAATATGTAACCATTTATTATGAAGACCAAATATTAAGACATCTTTAATTAGACTCTCCCGAAGCTTATTATATTCACACGACATACTTTTATTTTTTAAATCTGCTATATACTCACTGATGCTTTCGTCCGCTGACTTAAAATATTATTTTGTTATTATATTTAAAAAAAAAAAATGAATGTTATGAAATAAAACACTATTTTCAATATTTAATAACATTTCTCGCGGCACACCGGTTGAGAACCACTGCATTAATCGTTTAACTATATCAGAAGGAGAGTTTGATATTTGGAATAGTTTCTTTAGGCGGTCTACCGCAATACACTTATGAATTGTAAGTATATATCATTTTTGAATCAACGAGAGCAAATATTTTTATTCCATATTTAACCGGTTTATTGGGTAAATAAACTCTGAATGGACAACGACCACGAAATTTGACAAGTTGTTCATCTATTGTAACACATTACGATGGTGAAATACATTTTATACTACTTAGTACTTTGTACAAATAATAATTTGTAATAATTTTAATAATAATTAATAATTTGTACAATAATTTATGTCCATAGGCCCCGCTAGCTCCCGATGGGGCCAGTCATAATAAAGACCACTTTACTTACTATATAATTACAAAAATAAATTATATTTTTGTATAATAAGAAAAGTTAAATATAAAGGTATTATTTTGGTACTTATTGGTACATTCGTACTATTAGCGTCCGAAAGAATTTGTACGATAAATAACAAATACCTTTATTTTATTCTTTAAACATAAAATAAAAATTTTAAACATGGCATGGCTATAAATAATATGGTTGCATAATTTTTTTGTATGTATTTATTATTTAATGTATTTTGATTTTAAAATTGTATAGAAAATAGTAGAATTGAATGGTATAATTATTGGATTTATGTGTAAAATTATTTATAGAATATTTTTCCCAGTTTTTATCTATATTTTCGAAAATGGTTTTAGGAAACGGCTACGCGCGAGATGCACGCTAATGCATAATACGGTCGGCAGTGAATGTGTTAATAAGTATCAGGCGCGGATCTAGAAATATTAAATGGGGGGGGCTAAATTTTATTTACAGAAAGACAAAAAATATAATTTTAGTAAATAGATGTAAATAATTAAAAATATAATTATTATTTTAATAAGTTTATTCGTCTTTTGACCAATCTTCAATTTTCATTCGCCTTTGTTTTTGTCGAGAAAATCTATTAATCACATCATCGATGTCAATTGATATTTCTTTGTGAATATGAAGGACTGCTAACCCATTTAGCCTGTCTTCTGTCATAGAGGATCTCATATAATTTTTCAACCGTCGTAAAGAAGAAAATGATCTTTCGGCTGTTGCCGATGTTATGGTTATCGTTGCAAAAATTTGAAGTAAAATTTTAATGTTTGGGTAAAATATATCACAATGTACCAATGTTTCTATAGCAGTTTTTGGCATTGGATTTTCTATGTTGGCCCATTTTGCCTTCCAAAGTTGTAATTCAGCCTGTATTTCTAGGTCAGAATTTGCTGATATATCATCATTATATATTAATGCAGCTTTTAAAATGTCTTCTATTGAGTATTTATTTTTGTAGACAGGAATTAATCCTTCTAATGGGATAATATCTTTAAACCTATCATTAAATCTTGAATTCAACTCTTTAATAAAATGGTCAATAAAGGGAATAAAAATAGTTATTCTAAACCACTCTTCAGGATTTGAAGTTTTAATATTGCATCTTTTTGTTTGACGACCACATACTCTTGGAATTCGTATTTCTTCCCCAATTGTTGATGCAACTTCAGTTGCATTTTTAAAATATTTCAAAAATTCTTCATCTGCGTTATTTCTTTTCTCTTCAAATATTTTGATTACTTCTCTAACGAGTGAGAATGCACTAGATAAGTCTTGTTGTGGACTTTGTAGTCTTATACTTAAATCTTTAGTGAATGAAAACAGATTCGCAGCTATTTCCAAACTGACAAGAAAATCACTTCTTTTTATGGAAGAATTGAAGCTTACTGCTTTAGTTGATATTTCACGGTCTAGTTCTTCTTCGATTATATCAAGAGCATTCACGATATATGGAAAAAGTGTACGAAAAGTAATAATTGAGTCATGACGTTCTACCCAACGAGTTGTACACATGGCTTTTAATTTTGTTTTTTTCGGCACTGGCACATTGTCAGTATCTTCAATGGCATCTAACAATATTTTATTGCGTTTAGCTGAGGAAGATAAAAAATTTGAAACGGAGCCTACAATCCCAACCATATTTCTAATAGAAGATAGTTCACAAACTTTTGAAATGCACAAATTTAAGCCATGACTAAAACAATGTGTATAAACAGCTAAAGGTTGTTCTTCAAGAATTAAAGCTTGGACGCCATTAAATCGACCAGACATATTAGAGCCTCCATCATATCCTTGACCACGAACCTGACCTAAACTCAAACCAAAGTTTTTCATTTGTTTTAAAATTTCATTTTTTATAGCTATTCCAGTACTTGAACTTAATTCTATAAATCCCAGGAATTCCTCTTTAATCTGTAATTTATCCATATCAACATATCTAGAAACAAAAGTAAAAAATGATTATTTTAATATGAAAATTTTGATTGTACCTATAAATAAAAACATACCTAATAGAAAATGATAGTTGTTCTTTAGTGCTGACATCTGTCGTTTCATCGCAAATAATTGAAAAAAAAACATTTTTTTTTATATTTTTTACAATGCTGTCGGTAATTACTTGATGCAAAACATGAATTATTTCATTTTGTATTGTTTTGCTAATCATGGTTGAACTTTTACCACACGATTTCATATGGTCCTTTAAAATGTTGTCACCAGAGTCTATGCGAAATGCTAAAAGACTTCTAAAAACTCCTTCTTTTCCTGTTATTGATGATTCAGTGTCAAGAATCCCATCGTCTCTGTGTCCTCTTAGAGAGAAATTGTTATGACCACAAAATATTATAGTTTTGATAATTGAAGTTAACCGTTTTCTATTAGCTTCCACTATTGACTTAGTTTTATCACAAAGAATATTATTTATAAACTTTGATCCACCTGTATTATAATTTTGAATGAATGAAGATCCTTTTTCAGTACAAAGTTTATGGTAATTTGTCAAACCATGAATTTTCAATAATTCTATTCCCTTTTTAAAATTTATGAATGGTTCAGTTACCAAACCTTTCAATGGCTGAAAAAAAAGCATAACTTTTGTATAAATATTAAATTGTGATAATTTTATAAAATAATTATTACCTGACAACCTTGACCACCACCACTTGGCTGAAAAAGTACACAATATTTACAAAAACCGCCTTTTTTAAAATCACTATAAGCTAACCATTTGAACATGTTCAACCATTCTCTTTGAAAACTTCTATTCTGCTTTCCTTGTTTTACAATTGGAAAAACGAACCCATGCATTGGTGTCCATGTATTTTTTAAGAACATTAATTTGTTTTCATCATCAAGTTGTTTATTAAGACATAAACCAATATCATAAGCATTCACATTCAACTGCTAAATTTAATATCAAATAATCAAATAAATTAAAGAGATAGATAAAAGTATTCAGATTTAAGAAATATTAATATTTAACATTACCAATTGATCATTAATTTTAAGAGAACTCGTTTCATTTTGAATTAATTCTATATCTTCTGTAATTTCAGTTAATGCTGATTTTGGATTTTCCTCTTCTCCTTGATTAAGCTAAAAAGAAAAACGTGCTTAAATCAAATGTAACATCAATCGTATTTTATAGAAAGAGTTATATTACAATAATTATATCTAAAATATGAAAAAAAAATTTTTTTATTACAAAAGTTTTGAACTCCGTTATTCTAGTTCGATTTGTAAGGAATACACCATCGCGCCACGAGAATTAATTATTTCATCGTATAACGTGTTATTTAAAAAGTGTTGTAAACGCATAAACTAAACAACTTTAATTTTAGTTTTAATATTTTATTTATATATCCACTTAGTTAATAGTTTAATAATTATTGCTTAGTTATTTTTTTATAATATTAATTAATAAATACTTACTACTTTTCCAATAGATTCTTCCTCATTTTCTTTCGGTTGTTTGTGAAAATATGAAAATATAGGTTTTGTTTTCCTTTTCTTTTCTTCCATATTATACGTGTAACGTGTTCAGATATAATATTATAAAATTACGCTTTGTTAATATGAAACACTAAATAAACGATTTTTTTATTTTTAATTCAATTAAAAAAGTTCGTTATTAACTTGAAATCGTAGGTATCGAATGATTATTACTGATAATTTCTATACATTTCATTGATAACATTTGATAGCAATATCACTTATCGCTTATCAGCAATAATTATATTTACATTTTAAATTTAGTATTAATATTAAGACATATCTATTAAGTAATAATTACATGCCTACAAAACATATAACACGTCCAAAGGGGGGGGGCTAAAGCCCCATAGCCCCCCCCTTGGATCCGCGCCTGATAAGTATTAACCTAACCTAACCGTTCTGATCCGTAAAATATTGATGATTTATGGAATTAATCGAGATTCGACCATTTAAGGTCTCCAATTTTTTTTTTTTTGACCCTCCCTCTTCTATTTTGACCGGAACTCATATGTCCCGCCAGTGCTCTGTGCATACCGATTTTGAATTCATATTTCTAATTATTGTAAAAAATGAAAACAATTTTAATTTTAAATTTATAAAATAAAAATGAATTATCAATAAATAAAACAATAGTTTGTAAAGTTATATTTTATTATAAAAATGTGTATATGTATTTAAAATATAATTACTTATTATTTATATTTATTTGGTGGTAATCAACAAAACATTTTTTTTTTCATTACAACATAAAAACACACGACAATGACTACAAGTTGATGTTGGTTGTAAGTGTAAATCCACTCCAGTCTTGTAAAAGATACTTTTAAAAAATAATTTAAATACAGATACAGATTCTTTTTCAAAATGTATTTAAAATACGTATTTAAATACTTGATTATAAAAGTATTCAAATACAAATACAAATACTTCTAAATACTTTTATTTAGAATTTCACAATACACTTATACAACTAAAAAAATTAAAATTCATGTTAATTTTTATAAGTATATTTTTATTATTAATTATTATTTATTACAAATACTTTTTTTTAATACATTACAAAATTGTAATCAATTACATCATTTATTTATTTAGTTCATTGCTCTTTAATAGCATTACTTGTTCAAAAATAATGTCTGACATTTTCCTCCTTTTTTTTTTTTTTGTTAAAACAGCTCCTGCTACACTAAATACCCGTTTTATAGGTGCACTACTTGGTAGAGGGGTATTAAACTTTAAAAATATATTTTTCAGTTTAGGTAAACTATTAAAAATTGTTAAATCATTTTGAGAATTTTTAGAAAAATAAATGTCAAGTTCATTATCCAAGGTCATTAAAGAAGCTTTGTTGTTTTTATCTATATTAATATCAACTTTATTTGAAGTAGAAGGAATTGATTCATTAGTATGAGATACATTACTCATAATAACAGCAGTTTCTTTAAATAAAGTTATAGCATCATTTTTTTTAGTATGATCTTGAATCCAAGCAATTTTAAATAATGGATGCGATATAGACACAATTATCAAAAAATCATCATTTAATTGTTTTTTAAATCTTTTATCAATCATTTTAAGAAAAGAAAAAATAAGCGGTTTACAAAATTCCGTATGTTTTACATAAAGTTCTTGATATTGTGTTCGAAGTTGAGTTATGGTTGGTAACAAATATCCAATATACCTATTTTGCTCACCCTATAATAATATAAAAAATAATTACTGTTTGAATAATAAATTAATTTGAAAAAATATATAATTTACTTGTAATATATCAAGTGCAATAGAAATAGGAGCCATTGACTTATAATATTCATCAAGAAATGATATATCATGTTTGTAAACCGCACAATATTTAAAGAATCGAATAAAATGTTGATTTTTGTAAGACTTTGATTAAGATATTTTAAAATACAAGACACTGCATCGTACATAGATTTCCATCTTGTATCATTTGGTACTTTCAAGTATATCCCTAATCCTTTTTTAATAGTATCAGCTGCTAATGTTGACCTGCTTTGTTTGCTTGTTCCATATAGCTGAACATTTTGAAAAGGTTTGTTTTGATTGTTTCTTAAAAGTATTATTATCAAGCGCTACTTTTACATCCTATATTAAATATTTATATAATTATATTGTAGTAATTCAAAAAAAGGAATTATAGAAATTAAAACTGAATGTTTACCACGGTTGTAAATTTATTGTGTGAGCAGCACATCGTTGGTGTTTTGGTAAAACATATAAATTATCATTGAAATTATATTCATCAAAATTTTCATCCAAAATAAATGTAAAAGCCAAGTTAATTGGATTTAAGTCATCATCATCATTATCATCATCATCATAATCATCTTCATCAACTAATAAACGTTCAATATTTTCATCTGCATTATGTTGGATTGTATAATTTTCATTATCAATGCTAAAAAGTCTAAAAAATATATTTATTTGTAAAGCTGTTATTAATATATAAATAATTAATTTTCATAAAATAAATAATTATTGAGTTAAGTACCTAAAACTCTTAACAAAATTGGATGCATTGTCTGTAGTTGTGTATGTGATTTTATCACTTATACCATAATATTCATAAACAGTAACTATTTCTTTTGCTAACACATCATAACTGTGATGTCCTTGTATTCGTTTAATAGCAAGTAAACAAGATTTTCTGTAAAAGTTTTCTCTTTTAATCCAGTGGGCAGTATTCCAATATAAGATCTAAAATACATTAATACCATATAATTTTCATATTTTATAATAGATATAACAACATAATTCATAACATCAATTCAAATGTTAATTAAAACTTATTTTTTAAATATTGATCAACAATCAACCGTAGTAGCTATATATTTTACACAATCAAATTCCTTTTTAATATTATTTATTAATTCATCAGATTCCTCAGTGATATATTTCATTAAAGTAGGTCTACTAATAAGATTTTTAGTTGGAAATCCACATTTAATAATTTCTTTAAAATCATTATTAGCAACAATTGAAAATGGCACCGAAGAACTGATTATAAATTTAACGACCATATTGTTTAAATCATCTATTTATTAATTAATAATTTTAAATTATTATATAAAATAATTAACTAATATTTAAAAAAAGCATACATTATAATATATGTTATGGGTAATGTGTAGGTACATTGCCTGGGTATTGTGAACCTTATTAAAAAATCTAGTCTAGTGTCTAGTAATGTTAAAAAATTTTTTTTTTTAATTCTATTTTTAATTTAACTAATAATTTATTTCAAATAATAACAAATAAATAACCTAACAAGTTAACTATTAAAATCACTCAGTTATATATATTTATTGTAGTAAAATTAACAATAAAATAATAATACAGTACGTGTGCGACCGCCGATCGATACACACGTGTGTATTGCTTATTGATTTTTATAGCTTCCGATAGCAGTATAACGACCTGCGACGCAAACTTTATAAGGTATGTTTTTATATTACGGCCCACCCTAGCCTAACTAATATAACAGACATCGATCGCATCGATCCTTTATAGATTCATAGCTTCCTGTTGTTGTTGTTCTGACAGATGAAATTATCGGTTCAGACATTTTTATCACGAATTTAATATATTATTATTAACAATAAAAATATGCCATATGCGCATTTGATATTTTAATAATTACAGATTCTATATAAATATATATATTCTAATACATCAACATACTTGTTTGTGCTTACATATAATTATATTATTTAAATTATCAGAATTAACATTATTATTTAATATATTATTTATATTATAATATATATTATTATAATGATTATACTTTACAATAACATATTTTACGACATACTCGTAGATTATTAGTTACATAAAATATTGGTTTCCACGGACTGTGAAGCTTCTGCTTCCAGTAATACATTATTTATAATTTCTAGTAAGATAGGTCGGTTCGTAACATCACAAATCTATTAAGTAATGGATATATTGCTTCACATTTACCATTTTTTAAAGAGTTAACATATTTCCAGAATTCCAAAGTATCTAAATTAAAATCTAGCTCACTTTCATTACGAAGTTTCCTCCATTCTTTATCCAAATCGTTTAAATTTATTTTTAATTTTTCTTCGAAATAATCAGCAGAAATTACTGCAATAGTTCGTATATTTTTTATATTTTTAGGGTCCAAAAATGACATCATTTCTAAACATTTTATGTGAGGAGAATTAAACGTGAAACGTTTATATAGCTGATGACAACACTCTATATAATAGTTAAGACAGTTAGTTACAAATTTATCAACATCTGTTTTAGAAAAATTAGATTTTGATATAATAGCTGTACATTTTCCTCCTAAATAAATATTATCTGTAGGTACTCAAAAAATATGTTGGATTCCTGAATTGAATATGTTTAATAAAATGTGTAGAATAATATATGTGTATATAAATAAATGTGTAGAATTTAAGTAATCAGATTTTATATAACAGTAGTTTTATGTGCGATAGCAACTTTGAAATAAATATAATGAACTTGAGGGCATTCAGATTGAAATGCAATATTTACATCTGTAAATATTGGTAAAACGAAATCCAAAAAATTCAAATACAATTCAGTAAAAGGATTTGATAAAATTGAATAAATATGATTTGCTTTATTGTCTAATAAATGTTCTCTTTCAAAGTATAACTTCAATGCACTATATTGTTCTATTACCTGATTGACACATGATATTAAAGAGAGACAACGTGTTTGATATATCTGTAATAGTTTGTGGGGCTTGGTGTTGACGAAAATTTGAAAATCTTTAAATTCCTTTTGTCGTTTGAAACTTAATTTCATGTACCTATGTATACACATCTCTTACAACATCTTCAACAAAATTTGGCATTTTTCAGCAGCATGTGAATAACATAATGCTAGTAAGTGGCAAATACATTTCATCACGAACAATCCAGGGACTTCTTCTTGCGCCATCCGAAGCGTATCCAATTCAATTTTGTTTGTATGGTACATTATTTTCATTAAAAAACTGAATTATACTATTAAAAATATTTTGTGCTGTAGCATGGCAAATTCATCTCTAACTATAAATAATAAAGTGTCTATGATTCTGACTATTATGGCCAAATGTTTAAAAGAAGAATGGTCGGTTGATGCGTCAACAAGTATAGAAAAATAACTTTTTTGCATCCTTGATATGAGATCTTCAAATGAAAATTTCCCGATAACATTATTAACTAGAGCAGTTGCTTTAGTTCTATTACAAGTCAAATTTGAGCGACATCTTGTGGAATGTTTGTAATAAGTTGAACAAGATGACGTCCTAAGCGCAATGTAATATTCAACAATGAACATGGACAAACGGAGTTCTGCTTCTTTTGTTTTGTGATCAAGGCTTTTAATATTCATCAAGTTAGGCATTTCATTTATTTGAGTCAATACAGATCGAGCATTTTTTTTATGTTTATTAGCTGATTCATGTTTGCGTACAGCTGTGAGTCCACCTAGATAATCATCAAAACATACTTTGCAGTGAAAATAGATTGCTCCTTTTCTACTAGACGATAACCATTTTTAATATTTTTCCCAATATTTCCTATACTTAGGTAGATATGGTTTTTTTTTTTGGTCCAATTCTAATTCCATCGTCATCACTTGAAGATGTATCCTAAATACGTGTAGTATTATAGTAAATACAATAACTTTATTATTAAAACGATGAAAAAATAAAAATCGGACCGTTTCGATTTCGAATAATAAATCCATTAGACGTAATATATGAAGACTTTTACGGATGCATTAAAATATTACATTTGTCACTTCATATGTAATAGTATTTAGCTGTAACCACGGTTTAACCATGGCCATGGGCAAGCCCGATTTAAGGGGAGGCCAGGGGTGGCACGACTCCGGGGCCCACTTTTATAATTCACAGATCACAATAAATGACAAAATATGTATTTTAATCTATGGTAAACAAAATGCTTTTAAACAGAGAAAAAATGCATTGTATTTTGTATAATAAGGGCGTTTTCACACTTACCGATATTACCGGCCGATATTATCGTA
>JAIUCT010006712.1:0-23727 GCA_021307375.1 Tetraneura akinire
TTTTCAAGTATTAAAAAACTATAGATTATTTTAATTATAATATAAAATTTTTTTTAGCCTATTTGAAATAAATAGTAGTGATTTATTAAATGATGTATATATTTTTTATACAATTGTATATTATGTTAAATTACCTATTTATTTATTCTTACAAGAAGAAGTAAATTTATTATAAATACTATTATGTTACCTATCTATAAATTAATTTGACAAATTGTAATATGGTTATCTTTATCACTGGTCATTAATATTTATTATTTTGGAGAAAATAAATGTTTCCAATTTATATACTTTATTGTCACAGGTTCTTTTGAAATGAAAAAAAAAAATATTTGTTTAAATTTTTTATACGCATATAATTCATATAATAGTACCTACCTATATAATATATACCAAGTGTATAATACACAGGATTGGACTATTCCTCTGTTGCGGCCCGGGGAAAAATATTTTTAGAGGCCTCTATGAGTCTATTATAGTTATTATTCAATTAGTATAATAACAATATGTACCTACTTGATAAAGTAGATTAATTTTATTTTAAATTAATTAAAATCTAACCTGTAGATTAGATGTTTGTTTTTTTTTTTTTATAAAGATCAGTTATAAATATTATCTATTTTGGTAGGTACTTATTTATTTTAATGTCATATTACCACTTTTACATATAGATATAACATTTTATTTAAATTATGTTTAATAACTAATAATAATATTAGGTACCTATATAATTTTAGTCCTTATAATATTGTATAGGTATGACATATAATATTAACATATTATTGAGAAAATAATATTAAAATTAACTATTGATAAGTTTTTTAAAATAGATATTACATGATAATATAGCGTTTAATTAAAATATATAAAATAAGCTACTAAAATTACATAATATAATATCTACCTAATTGATGAATTTTTTTAAATATTAACTTTAAAAACTTCAAAAAAATATTTATCTTCATATTATGATAAATTAAATAGGTAATAATTATTATAATTATATATAAACACATTATTATTACTATTATTTACAAATAATTTAATTTAATTTTAAATAATGCATGGATAAGAATTTATATATAAAGTATATTACAATAAAATAATAATTAAAGGAAAATAATTATATAATTAAATTGTTTAAGTTAAAGTTAAAACATAGACAAATTACTTTTAACTATGTATGATTTTATAATATCTACCTAACATTTTGTATTAATTATTGTCAAAATTAAATTAAAAATATTATATATTAAGTAGTAATTTAATTTAAGCAAGTAATTATAATTCATAAGGTAAGTATTTAAATGTTTTATTGTCAGAATAATTTGTTGTTTATTATAATATAAGATAACAAATATTAAATAGATATTTTAAAAACTAAATTACATTCTAGATAAATACCTACTTACTATACTTTTTTTTTTTTATAGAAAATAAGTCTTTGTCTCTTGTATTTAGTTAACATAAGTTGGAATAAAATATAGTATTAAGATTAACAACACGTTATTATTATTTAATATTTATCACCAAATATAAAAAAGTTAATTATCTAATTAAATACAATTTTCTTTACATTAAAATTTGTTCACATTTACCTTATTTGCACCTTATACAATCCCGGTCTTCCTATTTAAATGAAAATGAAAATATTTGGTTTAGATAATATAACTATTAAGAATAACAACAATGAGGGAATCCCTCCCTAATACACATTACATTTTCTAAAACCTAAAAATATAATTAAAATTTTTAATTAATTACGAATTAAAAATATTTTAAATTAATTTAAATAAAATATTATAAAAATGTTTTATAAATTATTTATTTTACATAAGAATATACGAAAACATTAGGTGAATATTTCATATGTATATTCACACTTAATTTTTTTCTTTTTACACGATATAATAATAATTTATATACGATTCGTCCGGCGTGTGGATTATCATATTATATCATATTTGTATAAATATTTTCACGGACGATGTAGAGACGAACCGTCCGTCGCGTACGCCAGTTTTGTATAAAAAAAAAAAAAAAAAAATACTTATCGGGTAAATATTATACCTTACCTACGTTATATATAATTCTGCGCCGGATAATCCGTATATAAGACGCTCGATGACCTCAAGTGTACGATTTATAATATAATAAAACGCGAGACACGATACGCATATAATGTCGAACGACAAGACTATATTATTATTAGGGAATATAGGACTTGTAGTTGTAGCTCTAAAAAATCACCAAATATGCATTTAAATATACAAAATATGCATTCAAAATATGCACTTAAGTATAAAAAATATGCATTTTAAAGTGAATATTTTTGAACAAAAAGTAAGAATTTTTCTGTAATAAGTCCGATGTCTACGACAGGCGTCCCCGTGGCCCGTATCGATAACATTTTGTGAGTTCTATTTTATGTTTTCTGGTCTATAAATAAAATTAATAACCCGACAAATTGCGGCATCTGATCGGCAAATCTCGAGAAATATCGTTGATAATATCAACGTTATTTTGGTTGTGTGAATAAATAAATAAAAACGTCGACGAAAAAATATTGGTAAAACTATAAATTATTTAAAATATGCATCTAAAAGTATAAAATGGAAGAAATTTGCTCTAAAAACCGAAAAAACGCAAAATATGCACAAAAAACACAAAATATGCCCTAAAAACCAAAAAAAGGCAAAATATGCATTTATATGCACAATAAAATTTCAAAACTAGCTTTGTGGAAGCATGAAACACATTTGTTTCGCACTCTGCTATTTTTGTGACTGTGCAAAATAAATATGCAAATGCTACAAGTCCTCTGCCCTAATTATTGTATACGGATAGTGTGATCGTATAATATTATATAGGTACCTACATAATACAACAATAGAAAATAATTTACGTTTATTCGTATATAATATTCAATAGGTATGTCGTATATAATACAATCGTATGCGTATATACGAGCCACAGGTAGGTACATATATTATTATCATTATGACACGCATTAACGAGTAAAATGTGAAGGAGTCAATTTTGTATTTGTGTACGATGATAGTATTTCGCTGCAGCATCGAAAATCGGTTTTCTACGGACGTCTCGCTAATAATTTACGAACGTACAGAATCAATACAATAATATGATATATGAACGTCGTCGTAGTATACGGTTTTAACTTTTAGTTTCTAGTGTTTCTACTCTGCTCAAACGTACGTATAATATAATAATTATTATTAATTATATTATATTATCCTGCGGAAATTGAAAACAAAAACCGGACAGATTATTACGATCAACCGCACGCCAAAAGAGCAAAGTTATTATTGCATGTTTTGGTCATATTTGTTTTTCTCATGCGTACGATATACAGACAAAACAAATCTCAGTCTCCAAATTGTCATATTGTGATCAAGTTTTAACCGAACACGGTATCGAGTCGAGCATACTTCTTATTTATTTTACTATGCACGACACTACGAAACCTGTAGTCGGCGGCACCGCGGCCGTTTGCCAGTACCTACCAAGTTGTTTTCGTGTATATGTAATATGTTATATGTCTAGTTTTTACTTTAATAATATTATATTTATTATTGATAATAGTATTGTAAATAGATGTCTGTACACCATAATACCATATATTTTCCATTATAACTATTATACGCATAGCATATTTAAAATTATTATAAGTACCTACCTACGCGGTATACCCGCGGGCCCCGAAATTTGAAATAGTGTCATAATCGGCTCATTTAACTCAACTCCTCTTCACCACCCAGCCATCATGTGATAAATTATAATTTTATGAAAACGTGATAATGCACTATCATTTTGTTATCATTATCAAATATAATTTTTAATTTTTATTAATACAAGGTAAATTAATACATAAAAATATATTACATTATTACAATATATTAATATACATATATAAAATATAAATTGAAGATTTTTTTAAATAATATTTTCTAATCTATAAATATGAGAAAGTTTTTTTAATTTATAAAAAAATATTTAATTTTTACTAATGTATATTATGTTTATTTCATAGATTCAAGTAATAATGCAAGCGTTATCATTTTATTTAATTTTGAATGTGTACATTGTAATTTCAGTTGATTTTTTTAAAATTGTGAATTTTTAAGTGAATTTACAAGTTCTATATGTTTATTGTTTACTAATAAGTAACAATATTATTGATTAGCTATATATAAGACTTATATATAGATATGCGATAAAAACTTTGAACAAACCTTATTATTAAAATTTAATAAGTATTTATATTAATAATAAATTCATTAATTCATGTAAATTATTAGCTATTTATTCATTTTTATAATTATTATGTTATATGTACCTAAATTTATGCTGCTTTAATTAAACTTTATGAGTTATGACTTTTCCTCATATTTATTCTTTTTAGCTATTATAGCCTATTTTACTACCACAATAACTCAAATCATATTAATTTAAATTATTGTAACTAGTAACTTATAACTTAATTAAGTTACTTTTTTGGGGGGTAAATAGAAATATAACTAATTACTTTTTTGTTAAAAAGTAACTATAACGTAACTGAATTACTTCTTTATAGTAAATAACTGTAACTTAACTCAGCTACTATAATTTAGTAACTTGCCCACCTTTGATATAAGTACAAGCACAGTATTATTAATCACATGATGGCTGGGTGGTGAAGAGGAGTTGAGTTAAATGAGCCGATTATGACACGATTTCAAATTTCGCCCGCGGGCCGCCAGCATAGATAATAGAAGATTCTTCTATTATCTATGGCCGCCAGTTGCCCACCCCCATGGCTATAGATAATATGGTTACCGAACGGCCTATGTTAAACACATGGCTATAGATATAGTATATCTTAAACCGTGGTTTCAGTGTTCTTTGTTTGGAATATTTGGTTATCTTTAATCGTGCGTCGTAATGGAATCGGAATGAACGGAATGTTAGATAAAGATACTTAGATAGTACAAACGCGTTACAGCTTACAGCACAGGAATTTTATTTAATGTGTTTTTATGTTTTTATTTTTTTATATTTGGTTGGCACGAGTTATGAATTTATGAGTTTAGGAATTACGACTACGAACGTGGTTGTATAACAAAAAGTGTTAGTGTTTATTAATTTTTCATATTGGTAATTATTATTTTTACTAATTTTATGTATAGGTATTGTAATGTATTATGTAGTTAATTGCAATTATTGTTTTTAATTATATTATGTTTAAATTTAAGCGATCCGGAGGACACGATTTTGTGTCCTTTTCGTCAACTTTTGATTAATTCAAATGATAGTGTAAAAACGACAACTGCTATGACTACGCAACAGTTCTACAATGTTACTGCTCATAAGTCCACTGCGGTCATTACCAGCATCTCTGGTAAGAAATCGATTATAAATATATTCACGCCAATTGGCATCAAATTGTATACATTATATTTTTGAACACATTGATCTTATAAATTTTGTTTCCTGTATGTGCTTCCATGTAAATGAAATACATTCTTGTCACTTGCCATTGTTAAAAAATATTCATTTTTTTATCTATCTTTTAATTCCACATATCATTTACAATTTTCATAATTTCATAATATATTTTTCAATAGTTATTTTTTTATTTTAGTTGAGAATTGTATATATTGCATAGTTTATTTTAGATTCTGAGCGAAGCGAAGAATATGGGTTTTAGAATGATGTGTGATTTATTTTTTTTTTATTCTGTAGACACTTTTACGAAATAATGCTCCGATTTTCATGAATAGCATATGTTTCCGGTTGTTAATATTTGATAAAATTGGCCATTTTTTGGTATCAAGGTCTGAAAATTTTACTAAAGTATACTTACACATTACTTAACATCATACTAAAATATTATAAAAATCCCATGTCACAATTTTTTTTTATAGCTGTTTTAAGTTAATATTTTTAGTAAAACGAAAATCTTAGAATCCATACGTATAAATAAATATTCTGAAAACACTTTTACTACCCGAAATAACGCTTCGATTTTCACGAATAGCGATTTTCAGATGTAAAAGTGGATGTAGATGGTACTTTATTTAGGTAATTTTTTGAATTTCTCAAAATTGACTATAAGCGGTAGAAAAAACGACGAAAAAACATCATTTTTCACGAAAACTGAATTTTTGACGAATTTAATTTCAATATTTACGATATCTTGGGTAATTTTTAAGTTAGAGACTTGAAAATTGTTTAGTAATTTTACATAGTGATTATATATATGTGGAAAATTTTGGAACCGTTACATTAATTTTTCTACAAAATATAGGACATTGAATATTTCGTAAAATTCTCGTTTTTATGTATACGTATATAATGTTTGATAAAATTGACAATTTATGATATTAAGGTCTGAAAATTTTACTGAAATATATATACATAATACTTAATACCATATCAAAATATTAGAAAAATGTCTATTCTCAATTTTTTTTTATAGCCGTTTAAACTTGAAATTTCAGTAAAATCAATATTTAAATTATTTATATGGATTTTCTTATTATATTACAATATTTTACAATAATGTTAATTAAAATTGACAAATATTTTTTAACAATTTTGAAATTTTAATTATATAAAAATTATATAGAGTGTTCATTTATGTACTATATGTGTGATAAAATTTTGCGTTTTAATTATTTAATAAAAAATGTCAATATTTTAAAAAATACCTACATTATAATCTGACTGAACTTCGCTTAGAATCGTTTTTTCAAAGGCAATGGTTTATCATTGCATTCAAATTCTAATTAAAATTAAACGCACACCTGTATCCTATGCGGCAGGAGTATCAGCTCATCTTTTTTTTTTATAATTTTATATTGATTACTTATGTTTGTATAAATTAATCATTTAACTTTTTTTTTTATTAATAAAATGTACCTATAAACAAAAGAATGTCAATACATTTATTTTGTTTATACGATTTATTAATGTTTAAAATTGATTAAAATATAACTTGACAGATTTTTAATAAAATCATTTAGATTCAAATTTTAATTGTGCCGTATATTTTTAATTTTAGCTAATTTCACATCTCCAACCGATCGTAATTTACTTGTTGCAAGATTTAATCGTATAGATGTATCTTTGGTCACTGAAGAAGGTTTACAACCTATCAAAGAAATATCATTATATGGAGAAGTAGAAATAATGAAAGTTTTCAGACCTAAAGTATTATATTAATAATTAAAAAAATATACAATTATAATATAATGACATACCTATTATATTTTATTTTTTAGAATAAAGATAAAGATTTATTATTTATAGTAACTTCTCGATTTAATACTATGATATTGGAATGTGTTCAAATAGCAGGGGGTGATATTGAAATTGTTACAAGAGCTCATGGTAATATATCTGATAATATTGGGAAACCGTCTGAAATTGGTTCTATGGCTGTCATTGATCCTAGTGCTAGAGTAATAGGCCTAAAATTATATGATGGATTGTTTAAAATCATACCATTAGATGAAGAGGGTGAACTTAAAGCTTATTGTTTAAGGTAGGATTAATATGTATTATGATATTTACACAAGTATTATGGAATGATTATTATTGAAATGATTGTTTTTTTTTTTTTTTTTTTTTTGCCATTTGTATACAAAAATTTATTTAAGTATCTTATGATTTGGTTGTTTTATCAAACTAATGACATTTAAATAATATATAAACTCAATACTTAAAAGTTAAAATATTTTAAAACTTAATTTAAATTTGTTTATAAATAGGGTTTAAAAGTGACAAGCTAGACATTATTTTTATTTTTGAAATTTCTAAATATCTATTATATTATTTATATTTGGATCTATTATAGAATGGATGAGGTGGAAGTACAAGATATTGGTTTTTTATATGGATGTGCTAATCCCACTATTCTCATTATTCATCAAGATACTATAGGTCGACATATTAAAGCTAAAGAAATATCAGTAAAAAATAAAGAATTTGTGATGGTATATCTTATATGTTTTTCATTATTTTTTATTAATTAATTAATTTATCGTATTATTAGACTCCATGGAAACAAGAAAATGTTGAAATAGAAGTGTCATTAATCATTCCTGTTCCAGAACCTCTTTGTGGTGCTATAATTATCGGTTGTGAATCAGTTTTATATCACAATGGTTCCTTTTCTATTGCTATTTCTCCTCCTGTTATAAAGGTAATATAATTTATTTATTAAAAATTAACAATTAAAAAAAAAAAAAAAAAAAACAAGTTGTTTTAAATAGTATATAATTTTAGCATAGTACAATAGTATGTTATACTAGAATTGATTCAGAAGGTACAAGATATTTATTTGGAGATATGGCTGGTCATTTATTTTTGTTATTATTAAACTATGAAAAAAACCAAGATGGGACATTTAAAATCAAAGATCTAAAAGTTGATTTATTAGGTTAGTTTTCAAATACAATTTTTAATTCTTGATATCCTGTAGATTACTAATAATTTTAATATTAATATTTTCAGGAGAAATCAGTATACCTGTATCACTTACATACTTAGATAATAAAATAATTTATGTTGCGTCACGATTTGGCGACTCTCAACTTATTAAACTTAATAAGAGACCTGATCAGTATGGTTCACATATTACTGTTTTAGATACATTTATGAATTTAGGACCTATTGTTGACATGTGTGTAATAGATTTAGAACGACAAGGTCAAGGACAAGTTGTTACTTGTTCAGGTGTGTACATAATATACATTTTATTAAAAACATTTATTTTATATTAATATTATGTTATTTATAAAACTAAAAAATCAAGGCGCATTTAAAGAAGGATCACTTAGAATAATTCGCAATGGAATAGGTATTCAAGGAGTAGCCACCATCAGTTTAGTTGGAATTAAAGGAATGTGGCCTTTAAGTGTTGATACTAATAGTGTGTTAGATGATACTTTGGTTTTATCTTTTATTGGACATAGTCGAGTATTAGCATTCAATGGTGAAGAAGTTGAAGAAATAGATTTAGAAGGTTTTCAATCTGAATTGCAAACTTTTTATTGTGGTAACACCACAGATAATAAAATGGTCCAAATAACATCTGTTAGTGTACGATTAATTTGTTTAAAAACTAAATGTTTACTAAGTGAATGGAATGTACCAGATTCTAAAATAATTAATGTAGCGTCGTGTAATGGTCAACAAGCTGTTTGTTCAAGTGGCAACAGTTTATATTATATAGAAATTGGAGCTGATAAAGTTGTTGAAAATGGGTATAAATTATTCATAAATTTGTTTGAACAAATTAATTTTGATTTTATTTCTTTCATTTAACTAGATTTATTACATTAGAACACGAAATATCTTGTCTTGACGTTTGTTCATTTAAAAACGAGTTTGACAAAACTACTAATTTGGTAGCTGTTGGTTTATGGATGGATATATCTGTAAAATTATTTCAACTTCCAGATTTTGTAGAACTAGTTCGTGAACCTTTAGGCGAAGGTAATAAAAATTAATTTTATTTTTATTTTTATTGAAATATTTTTTTTTATAGAAGTCATATCTCATTCAATATTAATGGTAACTTTTGAAAATACACACTATTTATTATGTGCATTGAGGGATGGTAGTCTATGTTATTTCCATTTAAATCATGAAAATGGAGAATTGAGTGAAAAACATAAGGTCAGTTAGTAAAAATAATGAATTTTAATAATTGTATTTATTAAAATATGTATGCTCCTATGTTAGGTCAATCTTGGAACACAACCAACATTAATTCGAAAATTTCAGTTACTTTGTACTACAAGTGTTTTTGCATGTTCAGATTACCCAACTGTTATTTATTCATCAAATAACAAATTAATCTTTTCAAATGTAAATTTACGTAAAGTTAATCATATGTGTTCACTTAACACTAAAAGTTATCCAGATAGGTGAGTGAACTCAATAATTATATATGAATAATATTATCTAATTATATTTTTGTTTTATTAAAAGTTTGGCTATGGCTACTGATACTGCTATTATTATTGGTACTATTGATGAAATGCAAAAATTACATATACGTACCATTCCTCTTGGAGAAGCACCTAGACAAATTGCATATCAAGAAATAAGCAAGGTATAATCATATAAATTAATTTTAGACTTTTTTAAAACTTTTAGTTAATATTTTTTAATTTTTTAATTATGTTAGTCATTTGGTGTCATTACTATGAGAATAGATGTTCACGAAGGAATAAATTTAGTTCCTGCTAGACCTAGTGCCAGTACTAGTGCACAAAATGTTTCTGGTGCAATTAATCATCGTATTCCAAACAATGCATTGGTAGTAAATAGTAATCAATCTTCATTATCTATTGGCAATAGTGAATATGGTCTAGAGGTAGAAATCCATAATATGCTTATATTAGATCAAAATACTTTTGAGGGTAAGTTTCAATTAAAACAAAAGTACATAAAAAAAAAATAATTGTATTTAATTATAAATTTTAAATGTAAAAATTTTAGTGTTACATGCACATCAGTTAAATTCTAATGAATATGCATCAAGTATTATATCAGCTAAATTGGGCGATGATCCAAATACATATTATATATTGGGAACAGCTGTTGTTAATCCAGAAGATCAAGATTCAGAATTAGGTCATATAATTATATTTCATTGGGATGAGTCTACATTTAAATTAACCCAAATAACTGAGAAAGAAGTAAAAGGAGCATGTTATAGTATGGCTGAATTTAATGGAAAACTTTTAGCTGCAGTTAACTGTACAGTAAGTTCAATACATTATATTTTATAATTGAAATTATGATATGAGTGGTTACTACATATTTGATTAACTATTTAATATTAATTTGAATTAAATAAATAAATAATTTATATATAATATATTATTTTATATTATATTTAATTTTTTAATTCTAATTTATTTAATAACTATTATTTTTATAGGTAATACTATTTGAATGGACTGCAGAAAAAGAGTTGAGGCTTAAATGTATTCATTATAATAATAATGTAGCATTATTTGTAAAAACTAAAGGAGACTTTATTGTTTATGGTGATTTAATAAGATCATTAACACTATTGCAGTATAAAAACAAGGAGGGTAGTTTGGAAGAGGTAAGTTATATAAATGAATAATATTAATATATCTTATCATTAATCTTAAATGCTTTTTAGATAGCTAGAGATTATAACCTAAAATGGTCAACAGCCATGGAAATGATTGATGATGATGTCTTTATAGGAGCAGAAAATGATAAAAATTTATTTATCATACATAAGGATAGGTATTTTAATTTATAATTTTAAAAATGTATTATTTTATGTACGTTTCTCTAATACCAAATTTTAACTTTTATTTATTTTGTACATTAACCAGTGACGAAGCTCGTCATAAACTTCAAGAAATTGGTCAATTTCATTTGGGTGATTTAGTAAATGTATTTAGGCGTGGGTCATTAGTAATGCAACATTTCAAAGATACATATGTATCAGTGCAAAGTGGCATTCTTTATGGTACATGTAGTGGAGCTTTAGGTAATGTCATTAAAAATATGTCATATATTTTATCTTAATGATTTCATTATGTTAGATTTATATTTTATTAGCTATATTAATATCTACTGTCTACACTATGAAAGTACATAAAAGGATAATTTATATATATATATATATATATATAAAATGTTGGCAATTATATATATTGCTATTAAAATATAATTGTTGTAATAGTGTTCTTTTAAATTTAATTAATGTAACATTTTTATTTTAAATAGGATTGGTTACTCAGTTAACTCCAAAAATGTATGACTTTCTGTCAGATTTAGAAAGTAGTTTAGCTACTGTAATTAAAGGAGTGGGTAAAATAAAACATCAATTTTGGCGAAGTTATCACACAGAAATAAGAACTGAACCTGCAGAAGGATTTGTTGATGGAGACTTGATTGAATCCTTTTTAAATTTATCCAGAAGTGATATGATTGAGGTTTTTGACGGTCTCCAGGTAGTTATCGATTCTTTTGCTTAATTTAAGATTTTTAACTAAAGTACATAGTTAAACAGTTAGTTGTGAATTGTGGGGTGACATTCCAAAACGTACTATTTCCATTTTTCAGTATTGAAGGTTTTTTGATGCGAATGATTCAGCATTCATAGAGATATGATAATTTTACTTAAAATTCTATAAAATTATAATAAAAAATTTTTTTATCATGTCCAGTAAGTAATATTGTAGGTTAGTGGCCTAAATTTAACATTTAAATTTATGAATTGTGTCAAGACGTACTATTTCCATCCAATAGTATGTTTTGAAATTATTTTGTGGAAATAGTATGTTTTGTACCTTATTTTTTCTTATTACTGTTAGGTATATTATCCTATACTACTTTATTTTAATTTGCTCAAATTTTTAAAAATTATCAAAGTAAATATATCTAGCTCTTTTTTTTACAATGTTAATGTATTTGCAAAAATACAGCCTGAATTTGATATCATTGTGTAGCATTCTTTAAATGTAAACCTTCTGCTAAGCTAAATGTAAGTTCAAAGTTATTTCTTAAATTCAAACTAAACATACATTTATATTTGTATAATAATTCTTTAAGTAGAAGACATGATAAAAATGATTAAGAAATAATAAAATATAATATCAAATCAAAAATATTCAATCAAAATACTATTACATTTTTAAATACATCTGAATTTTACAAATTTGTTTATATTAAAATATGAGATAATACAAGAGACTGTAATTTTGGCGCAATTTGTAATCAATAATAATAATGTTAGAGACTTAATGATTTTTTCATCAGCTGATAAAATTTACAAACAATTTAAAATAATGAACCAGCCAATATTGATTTATTGTTTAATTTAATTATATAATTTAAAATTTGTTTTATTTAAATTTAATACCAATGAAAATAGTGTATTTTGTATTTAATTTTATTCCATTCTCATTCTCTATTTGTACTATGGGAAATAGTGCATTGTGGAATAAGTACGTTTTGCTTTATTTTATATGACAATCATATGAATATAATCCATATTAATAATTAATAACTTATAATTTTTAAAATTCATTTAATTATTGTGTTTTCTTTCAAATATTTATCATACTTGGTTATTATTCCATTTACTGTAACATACAAGCTTAAACCATGGCTAACCATGGTACCTAATTTCTAATGAGATTAATAGTATAAAATAATATAAAAGTGCATAGTATAAAAATTTGATTTAAGCATCAATTTAATTATTTTCCATTTTGTAGTTATAAACAGTTTTTAAACTTTACTGTAGTATTTTATAAATTAATTACATAAAATGTTTTAGGCATCATATGATAACCAATTCAACAGACTTCCAAAAGAATCAATGATTACCTTAGATGATGTAATCAAACTTGTTGAAGATTTAACTAGAATCCATTAATGAATTTTGCTTTTACTTTAATTAATTGTTGTATATTTATGATTAATTTTTATGGTTATATCAATTTGCTAATATCAATACATAATTTTCAATAGTAAATTTAAAAAAAAAAATATGTACTTAGAGAATTAATTTTAATATTTTTATTTTATTAGTTTTTCCTTATGAAAAATATAATATTAATATATTTTTTTTATATAGTGTAGAATTAAAAGTTAGTAGATTAATTAATATAACAATAATTATATGTTTAGTTTTGTATTAAAAGAACTGTAATTATTTCTTTACCTGACAACATTTTGTTGTGTTGACATTTCTCAAATTTAAATAATTGTTTTGATTACTATTTTAGATGGACAAGTATATTTATTAATAAAATGTCATAGTTCATCAATTATTACAATTATTATTACTCGCTTGCTTATATTTGTTACTTTATATTAAAAATATATTTACAACAATTAATAAAAGAAGTTGGTATTTCTAACTGTTTCATATAGTGAATATAACTAACATTCAAACTTTAAAGAAAAGTTGTAATTTTGCTATTATATAATTAATTTATAAATGTTAAATGTTTATAAATTGTAATATATAATGTTTCATTTAACTATGTGAATTCTAAATCAAAAGTTTTTTAATTGTTGGCATGCGGTGATAAACATTCGTCCGAAATCTGGAAAATGATAATGATGCGTAATCGAAAAAATACCAACTGTTGCGAGCAAACATCCTTCGTGAAATGTTATTTTACAATTATATATTGATAAAAGTTGTATTATTTTTTTAGGTTTGGAAAATAAATTAACATCACATAACGATTAGCCGCGATTTTAATCTTTTTTTAATTTTGAATATTATTCATTTATTTTTTGAAATACTAATATATGTCTTTTAATTTCGAATAATTTCAACTATTAATTACGTTATTGAAAAAAATGGAAATGGAATTGCCTTTATTGAGTAATATGAAAAAACAATTAACAATATTTATACAATAATTGAATTGTATTAGTTACAAAATTACAATTTTAATTAATGGAAGTATTCATAATATACATGTTTTAGAATTGCGAATACAGTTTCTACCTACAAGCTAGAAATTTAAAATTATATAAATAATAAATATATTAGTTGTAAAAAACTGCAATAGTCATTTCAGAAAATTTAGTAATTACAAAAATAAAGCATGATGCAATATTACTTATAAACAGTTACTTATGCGTGTCAATTTAAAATATTTCATACAATTAATAATACTGTTACTTAATAAAATTTAATTTAAACTATATAATTTATATACTTAATAAAAAATTGTCAAAATTATAAAATGAAAAATTTATCAGACAAAATGTAATTAATTTATATATTTTATTAGTTCATTTTATTTATTAAATATTAATAAAACAAAAACTTATTTTAATTATTAAGGAGATCCGAAGTGTCGACTTTCTTTCTCTGTCTAACGTGTGTTAGACACGATGAAATTTTCTTCTCATTGTTGAAACAAATTTTATTTAAAAATGTATAAATATTCAATTTTTGAAGAATTTAGGACAAATAATGAAAAAAGTGGGGAAATCGATGTAAAGTATGTGTGTTAGACAGAGAATAAAAATCGACGCTTCTAATCCCCTTAACAAAAATAAAAATTACATAGATACATTTTATTAATTAAATAATTATTTTTATAATTTAATTTTTCTGTCCTGTTTAGAAAATATTTTTAAAATTATATCATTATCAAGTACAATATATCAATTCAATATTTAATAATGCCAATTTTTAAAAACGTTCTTGATTCGATGCGAATGCTGTAAAAGTGTGAACGTGAAGTGTAAACACATAAGTACATTACACACAATACGCGACTTTTATTTTGTCAACCATAACCTATAAAGTGTTTAATGTCTAATCATTATTCATTAATTACTTTCTGTATTTCTGTAAAATTATTCTTGTAGGCTGTAACAATAATTGTTTTTGAACTTTGCAAGTCAAACTTTAAATTTATAGACAAAGGAGCTGCTATACCACTGGACATTGAGCACTGAGCAGTATAGCCAGTAAATAAGAATTATGGAAAGAATTTTGTAGAGTCTATAATGTAGAGTGTAGACGGAGTGAACAAGTGACGGAGTTTAGTACAATATTATAGTACCTAGATCTGCGCAGGTTGTTTTTCACGGTAGTGCCAGTGCGGGTCGTGCGGCATAGACTAGATCTTTAATTTTTATCATGAACATAATATATTTATTATATTAATATTTATTAATTATTTATTATTGAAAAAATGCAGATATATTAATCTTAATTCATATTATTAAATAGAAAAAAATGTTGGTACTCGTATATGTTATAGAAATAGAATTACATCACGAAAACATTTAATTATAAAATATTAGAATTAAATTGTCATATTTTGCAAACATTTTTGGGGGCTATGGCTGATTTTGAGGGGGCTTAGCCCCTAAAGTCCCCCCCTCCCCAAATTACACCTATGTTAATATCTTAAAAGTTAAAATTATGTCTATGGTTAAAACATATAACTTGTGTCAATAAATACATTATTATAAGTTTCACTTTTGTTAATTTACAAAATATAAGTTTATAATATGTACTCGTATATCCATATTCATTTTGTTACTAAATCTTAAATATACCTATAAATATATAAACATTATATTTGTTATAAGAAACGGTAATTATGTTTCAATATATAATAATTTATACACTTCCAATTATAAAGCATATATTGATTTAGTTATAAAATTATAATAATTATAGAATGATATTATAACAATTAAATTACAATGATTGTTTACAATTACTTTTAAAATTTAATTTCGAATAATTATTATTTTTATTTTATTATTAAAATTATGATTTTAGTGTTATCATGTACCTAATCAAAAAAAAAAAAAAAAAATTATTCACCTAAGTATAATCATTTTTTTTTTTGAAGTTTTTGACGTATAGTTTTCATATAAACATAACTTTGTTATATAATAATATAAATTGATGGATACTAAGAAAATGCAATTCCATGTCACATATTAATAAAAATACAATGTAAAACAAAATAATATATTGTGATGTGATATAACTTTAAAATTAGTATATACGCATTATAATATAGTTAAATATTTAAAACTAAATATGATTTGTATTTATTTACCGGTAAAATATTGTTCCTTTTTTCTTATATCAGTTAAGTAGTATAATTACGGAGAGGATTATCTGGTATGTGGATATTAAGATTTTTTTATAATTAATTTTTTGTTTACAAACTTTTCCTGAATTACAACTATAAGCGTATGTGTAATAATTAATCAGTGTGTATTTTTTTGATTAAAAATATAATTATTGGTCCTAGGTTTTATTTATTTATTTAATTTTAATGTTATATACCTGAGACATTATAAATTTTACCTACATTTTGTTACAACCCAAGTATAATATTTTAATAAACTAAAAAATTATAAATACCTAAATGCATTCTTAATGTATTGTGAAGGTAATATAATTTTAATATCTTTATTTAATGTAAAAATAAAGAAAGTTCCATGAAAAAGATAACTTTAATAATCTGATTTTTCAGGTCATCACCCTTTAGAAGTAAATTGTAAATACACATCTGAAGTTATTAAACATTAAAAATGTATATTGTTTACATATTATTTAATCATACATTACTATTAATAATTAGATAGAACATTAAAAACCATTGTTTAGATCAATTGTATCTTTTTAATATAATTAAATTAAAACAATAAAATTATATAATCTACAAACAACATTGATGGTTAGTATAAAGGTAGAAATATGTACGTTTAATATTTATACATAGTTCTTTTTTTAATGCAGATAAGAAATAAAACCAAGTATTTTCTATTATATGATTTTGTTAAACCTTTTATGAATTGAAATATTATTTTTGTCATTTTCGGATATATCCATGTGGTTGTTTATGGCAGTGCTTCTCAACCTTTTTTGTTATAGGGCCTCCTAAAGTTAATGTAAAACTGTCAAGGCCCCCCTCAATCAGAATAAATAATTATTTTTTCTTAATAATATACTAAAAATATACATGCACTATTTCACACAAATAAATTATTAAAATGTAAAGAAAATAAATGGTTTTAAATATATTTTTCAAACATGCAATATTATAGTTGTATAAAACTTATATTAGTCATATATAAACAAAAACAAAATAAATTATACTTTAATCAGTAATCTAATAACTCTAATGTAAGATTAACTTTCCCGATGTAATACATAATGATTAATCATATGATCGGTTATAATATAATGTATACGTTATAATGTTATATTTATATAGGTAATAACTAAATAATCGGAAATATTTTAAATTAGATACATATTTCAAGGCCCCCCCAGTCATATAGCCACGGCCCCCTAGGATGATTGTCATTTGTCGCGCGGCGTGGAAAGAAATGTTCACTTTCGATTTACAATCATTGTACTCATGATACAAATAACCAGGTATGATCACGCTGCTTTGGTGCGCATGATGCTTACGTCACGTGCGCAACAATTTGTTATCACTACCATCGAAGCCCGAAGATAACGGAAATTACAATTATTTTGAAATTTTGAATACAAATATTGCTTTAACTTTTGACATGTACTGATATTATTCTCATTTATATAAATAAATTGTAAATTGTAATCATAATTCATTTCTTATGTGGTTTTCAATTTAATACTCAGTTAAATAAATGTTGAATAGTATAAATGTATATTGTATTGAGTTGAGTGGTATATAATATCATGGTATAAATCAAACGAAATCATTTCAAATGTAATAAGGCGAGTTTATTTATTATTTTCTAGAATTATAAACCATAGTTATTATTTATCAATTACTTTTTATTACAGGAATAGTGAGTTTATATAATAATAACCTATATGGCCAAACAGAAACAAACAAGTTAAGAAACAAATTTTCTTAACTTTTTTTGTTTTTCTATTTTATTCTTTGCAGCTATATCCAGTATTTTTTTATTAAGATAATTTATCCTAATATATGTTCTAGTGCGAACAAGACATTCTACTACTTTTAAAGGTAAATTGGTTTCTTTTTCAAGTAGCATTTGTGTGACTGTTTTAATTATATATTGATCTTTACTAATATTGTCCCCATGAAATTTAGCAAAGAGTTTTTCTAATTCTTGAGCACATTTAAATAGCACATGTGATGGAGTTGTTAAATTTCCTCTGGATAGCTGCTCAGTCCAAGTAAGAGTACTTTTATTTGTTAAATTTTTATTCACATTTTCTTTTAACCATGGATATTCATTGGCAAATCGATTAGCAACATATCCAGCCACATATTCCAAACAATCTTTCTCAATGAAGTCATCATTATAAGATTTATACTATACAGTAATATTTTTTAAATTAATAAATATTAAATTTAAATTGTTAACATTTAAATTTATTTATTATTACTGAATAATACATACTTCTGATTCAAAGTCTTTTAATAATTCCATATAATTTTCAGAAATTTCAATTATAGTACTGCTACCTAAATCAGACTGTACTATAGCCAATTCTTCATTTTTCAACTCCATTGTATTGTCTATTGAATCTAAATTTATTTCCGTCGCATTATTAATAACAGAACCGGATAGACAATCTAACAAACACTCTTCATTACTGTCTTCTGTATTACAGTTTTCAGTGAACACAGATTTTGAGTGTTTACCAAGTATGTAATATCTTAAACTGAAATATTAAATTGAGATATTTCATTTTTATACAGAAATTTATAATTTCTTTTAACAGACCAAAATTTGAATTCAAGTGGAGTTAGTTGATATGACGATGACATCATTCCCTTTAAAAAACTAAATAAGTTTTCAAGAACATCTTGATTTAGACGTCTTGTCATTATATATTCTATATTTTCATATTTTTGTTTTAATTCTACGAATAAAAGTCGTAGAGAAGTATTTGATACTAATATACCTAAAATTAATAATTTGGTAAATACATTTTTTTTTTATTGTTATTATCTTTAGCGAAATGCATTTATTGTATACCTTTTTGAAATGGTTTCATAGTTGTATTAATGTTATTAATAATTTTAGTTTTATATCGTTTCTGGTGAACTCTCATGGACTTTATAAAATCATTCATTTGATTCAGCAATTTGTTTTGGTTTTCCAAATCCAATCCATAACTACTAACAAACTTATCTCTCGGAAGTTGAGTATTCATAACATCAAACCAATCATTAAATAATTTTATTACATCTGCTGTCTATATATAGAAAAAACAAGTAACTTTGTGTTTACTAAATAGTATATAAGTAAAAAAATAATAATACTTCTTTCCAGTTGTATTTTGTAATTATTTTTTTATTTCCACAGTGTAGAATAGTATTCGCTAATGTATTAGAAAACAACTGAGCAGCAAGTTTAACATTCTGTCTTTGTGGTCCAGTTACTGCTAAATGCCTCTCTGATATCTTATATGCATAACCAAGGTCTTGTGTATTAAGTTTTATATATTCCTCAATGATATTTCTACCTAAATTAATTAATTTTACCGGTTTTATTAAATATTTTATTTATAAATGGTGTTGTAAGTTTCAATTTATTATAGTTTGTTAAATATCTTTACCTATGAATTTATCATTTTTTAAAATAAACCCACTATCTATGAAATGATTTCTCGCTAATTTGAGTAGATGCGGTACATCAGCGAATACATAAATATTATTGTTTGTTGCAGGATGTTTGAATGATGTATTTAAAATTGAAATTTCTAATGACTTCCACAATCCCATATTGGATGGGCCCATATCACTAACAATAGCAACAACATCAAAACCACAATTATGTAATTTATATATTATGTCAAATAATAGTTGCTTTGTCATCGAAGTATCATATTCATAAAATATGGGTTGTTTCCATTCACAGAAAAGTCCTAGAAATAAAAATAAAAACAAGTATGTTTTTGGAATATAATATATAATATTGTCTTTAGTATAGTGCATTGTGTAAATTGTAAATGTACCTCTAGCAATAACTGTTTGTACTGTTTTAAATGGTCCTAAAACTTGTTCTGTTTTTTTATCAAAACAGATTTTATTTGAAATATATGTTTCATCGAAAGAAATTACTGTTATTTTATCTTTCGTACACATTTCATCTCCTTTTAATGTAAGAATATAATATAATTCAAAACAGTAATATTTTTAAATTAATAAATGCTAATACCTTTGTTTTTTAATATACTAAAAACAGCTGTCAAAATGCCTCTTTCAATATTAAATGTGGATACCCATCGTCTCAAAGTTGATAAACCTAAAATGTATTTTGTAGTAGTTAGTTTTTTTTGTACATGATTCTTATTCATTAGTCGTCTATTATTTTGCTTTTAAATTTATTATAGAAACATAATATAGAAATAGATAAAAGTACAATATGCATACATTACAATTAATAAAATTAAAGCATTTAAATATAATTTAAATTTCCCGATTAATATGTTGCGCACATGACGTCATATTTCCATGGAAGAAAATATTAGAATATTGTTTATTCCATTAGTGCGCAAAGTAAATTAAAAGTCGTCCTCAGCGTGATCATACCTGGTTATTTGTATCATGTTATGTATAATATATTAATGTCTGGTAATAACGTAATATTATATCGATATCAGTACATTACCCATCAAACAATATGGGTGGGTAAATCAAAATCGCGTCCGCGACAATATTCCTGGAAATTCACAGGTAGCGCGGGGCGGAGATGACCAGGTAGCAGACGCGCTGCGCGTCGTGGTCATGTACGCCATAGAGTTGACGAGATCGGGTCCGAACAACAATAGTTCACTACGATTGCACAATGGCAATTTAAAATATTTACTATTTTGTTTGTCTGTATTGTAATTATAAAATGGACGAGTTAACTAAAGATATTGATCGAGTCATCGATCAACTTAATGTATTAAAATCAAGATATATTTTCTTACGTGCCAAATATCATATTGGTAAGATATTTTATTCATTAATAAACATAAAATATTGTATAAGTTTATATTTGTAATATAATAATGGTTCTGTTAGACAACTAGAAACCCTTATTATATATTATAATAAAAGATATAAACACTTTATATCGACACACTTGAACTTTATTATTATATAACACGTCGGTACTACTAGTCATGACAAAATAGATAGGTATGATGGCAACTTTAATCTGACGCACACCCTCCTACCTGCCTTGCCTAAAGCGTAGTTTGCCACTTTTCATTGGTTCATAATCTTATCATATGAATTATATTATGTTATATTATACATTAATATGTATATGTAATATACTAATATGTATATTATTGTATATTGAATATTTCAATATTCTATTTTTCTATGATTCTGTCTCTGGATTATATTAAACAACGTGATTTACGTGCGTATTTGACAATTTTTAAAGTTTAAATTATAATTAACATACTTAAATATTATTTTATTTAATATTTAGCATGACCAATCATAAGAGGCGAACTACAGTAGGCGTGGTGCGCCGAAATCATAAGTTCGGGATTATTGCCATCATACCTATCTATTTTGTCATGCTACTAGTGAGTTCACAGAAGACTGACTACTGACGTTATACATAAATATGATAAACCTTATCTACAATATTACAATATAATAACAAATGATAATAATATGAACCTTACAGTCGGCCCAAAAAAAAAGTAAATATAATAGGTATAAAAATAATAATAATTGTAAATAAAAATAATAATTAAACAATAAACAATTAGCTGACAATTAAGAATACATTTTACATAACACAATAACATATGACTTTTTTTAAAATAATATTTAAATATTTAAATATCTCTCGGCCCAAAAAAAGGTATATGTAATGAATGCCTACTAGATTTTTAATAACAAAAAAAAGAAAAAAAAAATATAATAAATAAATCTTTCTGAAGTATAGATTAGGAACATGAGTGTTTATTGTGTGACATAATCATCATGCCATTTGGGTTTAGTGATTACTCGGCCACGACTATGAAATGTTAGTGGGGTTGTCATCAATAGCATCAACTCTTGTACTTGCATTGATTACAACTAGATCAACCTCTGGTTCAGGATCCACATATATAGTCTTCAAATGAAATATTTCCAGGGTCATCAAGGTTTGGTCGATGCAAAAATGGTTTGAGTGACTGAATATGCACTACTCTTGTGTCTATTTTTTTTTCTCTGAATGGTCTGCTCTTTTTATTTTATAACAAACATTACCAACTGAATTTTCTATTACAAATGGACCTTTATATCTGGGTGATAGTTTTGTATCAGAAACTAGAGGCCAATTATACAAAACTAGGTCTCCTTTTTTAAATTTTTGGATCAGTCTGTGTTTGTCAAAACGTTTTTTATTTTCATCATGTTTCTTTTTAATGTTTTCAGCGGCTTTCTCTCTTGATTCTGATAGATTATCTATCTGAAGTTCTCTAGAGATTTACCGTCAAAAACTCCAATAACACCAAAATCAAAAAAAATATCAAAGGCTACCAAACATATTTCTTCTACAGTTGACTCTGCTAGATATTTGTGTTCAATAATAGAAGGGTGTAATTACTCAACTAATAGTTATAGCTGTTTCAAACGACACATGAGCGGACATAAAAATGATATGGACAGTGATGAAATGAAACCATCAACATCATCAGGAAAGAAATCTGTTTCACAAAATAAAGGTTCTAAAATCAAACCATTATTCGAAACTCAAAAAAATCGAAAACTGTTAGAAATTCAGATGCTAAAAAAGTTAAGTTACAGGATGAACTTCTAAAGGATTGGAGTGACAGTGAAGATCCAGATGAGGGAGTAGAGATTACAAAGATTATATCAAGCAATATTAATGATATAATTTTTGATTTTGATGAAGATTCAAATGATGTTAGTGAAAACACCGTAGACCAACAAAAAGATAAAATGGTTATTAGTGATGAATCTAGTAAAACTCCAGATAAAATAATTTTTGGTGTTGAAAATATTAAAAAAGAGGAGTTTTGTGATTCAGAAAATAACGCAAATGATCAAATGGAAAGTGTCATATTATTAGAAAAAACAGAGGGTACATTAGATCAATTAAATCGTTTAGAAGAATCTTTGAGTGGTGTGTCCAAAAGTGAAAATAACTCTGATACAAGTATATTACCAAAAGATAATAGTGTTATGCCTGTAACAGATATATCTAACGATGAACATAGTCTAA
>JAIUCT010006715.1:0-10692 GCA_021307375.1 Tetraneura akinire
GGTTTATCATTGCATTCAAATTCTAAGTAAAATTAAACGCTATGATCGGCACACCTGTATCCTGTGCGGCAGGAGTATCAGCTCTTTTTTTTATTTATTTTTTTTTTTTTTTACTTATTACAATTTAATTAAAATGCTTATTTTATTCTACATATTTTGCATACTTTTATTGCACATCCAAGTAACTATACAATATATTATTATTATATTATGTTTACGAATAAATCAAATTCAATGTAAATATTATGAAACATAATACTATATGCAAGTATATAATTTATATATATATACGAGTAGGTACCTATATTTAGATACGTATTATTATGTATATTTAACAGTAGGTAATTAGGTATAGTTTTTTATTTGTTTTATTTTTTTACTATAACGGATTAGTTAGTTCGATTAGTTAGCATTTATCTATGACTACACATGATGTATCAATAATACATTTTTCAGGAGGTAATCTTAAAATCTTATTAAATTGCACTTTGCACTTTGCACTTAGAGGTTAATTTTTAAATTTTATTTATTTTCACACAAAATCAAATATATTAATCGTAGTTACTTCAAATATTATTCAATAGTGACCCTCCTGTGTTAATGTTTTAGCTAAGATGAGAGCTCGCGTGAATATATTATATTATTATTTGCTTACCTGGACAAGGCGGTTGCAGTCTTGTGTTGTAGCCGTTCGGCGGCCAATATCTCAGGAACACGTTGTAGCGGAGAGTGCCGCACTTGTAGGAAACATAATAAAGCGATCACCGCGTGGTTAGCCGCCATATGAGGTCTAGTTTCGGGGACCACTGCCATGTTGGCCAGCAGCGTGGCTGTCTGCTCCTGCAGGAACACCGACGCCCGGGTTCCTGATTTCCGAACCGCTTCAATCAGCGATCCGGCAGTGCCCGTGTTCAACACAGCCCAGATCGCGTTCGGCTCTACCAGCGTCATGTTGGCCAGGGCGGCGGCCGACAACAACAACGTTTCCGAGGATTGCGTAGTCTCTATCAGACCTACGAGAATAAAATAAAAGCATGCGTGAGTACTGAGTATGCAGAAAATACAAATAAATACTATAACACGGGCGATTATTATTTATTTATTTTTTAAAGATAACATTTCTACAAAGTATATTATAATATCAATATATCATATTATATTGTAATTTCCGTTCGAAAATTTCCTAATCAATATTTTTCCAAAGCTGCATAATATAAGTATCGATAATAATATACCTACGTATATATTAATACGTTTAACTTTCACACCATTTCAGTTTTTTCCTACATAGAAATATATAATATATTGATTTTAAAAATATAATATAACATAATATGGTGATATTGTGGGTGAAAAATACGAAAATTACAAAAAATATAGGATAGAATTATGAGTAAAAAAGCTAAACATTGTGCATATAAATAAACAGAATGTGCACACACTGCACATACATGTCAATGAAGATACGATAACGTCCATGTATTCGTTCAGCCCGTCAACGAAGTGATTATCCGCGATCCATGGGGCGGTGATCTGAGCCAGTACGGACACGGCGTCGGTGAGTTCTCTCTTCGAACTCTTCGGGCTCCTTAAAATTTCGGATAAGATCTCTACGCCTCCGGCCTATATTTTAACAAAACCATAAGCGGGTCGGTATTATAACATAATCGTGCGATACGAAAACGCGTAATTATTTGTGTTATTATATTTAATTATTATATTGTATTATGGCACAATTTATACCTTTTCAAATTGTCTGATGCTGTCCGTCGAGCAACAGACCATTGCTAATGTACGCAAAGCGGCCGATCGGACAGTACTAGACACAGCATCCAAACAGACGGTTAACAGCGAACGGATGCCGTTACATTTCGTCACCAAATTACCCAGGTGAACGCTTTCTAATCCCAGGCTGTTAATACTCGACATGGCCCTGACGAGTTCAACATCGGTGCTCGGTTCTTCCAATATGTTCACCAACGACTAAAGTTTATATTATAATATAAATTAAATAATAAATAGATAGTGACGCATAGATAAAATCTCGAATGATTTACTTGTATTTTCTTCACCAACAAAGCATCGATTAGTTCGCTAAATATTTTCCCCAGTGCAGACACGTCGTTAACGATAATTTTCCTGTTCCCAGGACGCCGGTTAGCGTGAATTCTTAGTTTTTCAGTCATGTCGACCAAGTCCATGCACAGATCCTGTCCGTCTTCGGGTAGTTCACTTTCGTAGTCACACACAAAGTCCAATAGCTGGCCAGTTAACATTTGGACAGAAGGACCAAAATTTTCATTTTGACATTTGTCCAAATCGCTACAACAAGAAAAAAACATTAATTTGATTAGGTACCTATTTTATATATTTTTACAAAAAAAAAAAAAATAAGACGACACTATCTTACTAGTAAACGTTTTTGAATTCATCAGATATGGCTTTTGTTCGTTGATAGAGGTCCCGAATAACTTCAGAATTAGTATAAATAATTGTAGAAAGACGACACGCATTTTCCGAGGTCGTGATTGATTTCGATTGTAACGTAGTCATGCATTCAGGTTCACATCGAAATCTCAGTTCGTTTAACCATTGGCCAATGTGTACTTCGTTTTCACATTCGGTTCTGTAAATAATAATTATTGTTATTGTTATTTATCGGTTCCCTCAGTTTAGGCAGTGTTTAGGTATTTTAAAATATAATATGTAACGGAATTATTAAAAAAAAAATTACCTATCAAAACTATATTGTAATTTTTTTGGTTTCCTCAATTGTAGATCTTTTCTGTAATGTAATCTGGGAGTGCAGCATCTATCTTTGGTCGATTTTGGTGTGGACGTGTGCTCGGGCGTATTCAGTGCGTTAGATTCACTGCAGAGACTTACTCCGGTGGCATCGTCTTCCAGCACATCGTTATTGAAACGGTCAACAAATGGCGTGGGTGGTTCAATAATCAAATCATCGTCTTCATGTTCGTCTCCGTCATCGTCCCGTTTGACATTTTCGACGACGGTAACGTTTTCCGACTGATCAAAATGACCGTCAAAACTTTTCATTGAACTTGGTGTCGATTGCTGTGTCGTAATGCCACTATTGCCATTGTTTTTAGGTAACTCGTCAACGATAAAACACGTCCGATTAGGCGTGCGCGGTTCGTTTATCGCATTACACCATTTGGTCGGAGTCGCCTCGACGGCGCCGGTACACTCGTACGAACGAAATTTTCTGGAAAGTTCGCACGCCGGCAGGAAACAATCGCACTCTTCCGTTTCGGTACAAGGGATGATGACCCTGTTGGCCGCCATTGATGTCGTTTCGGACAACATCATCCGCGGCGTTTTGTTGTCGACGAGAGAATCCGCCGCTGTTCCATTACTATCATCGTTCTCGTCCTTTAATGGCGAATCCTTGGACGACGGGCCCTGCAGCGAACTGCCGCTACTCTCAGAGTCTGAAAATCCCGAATCTTGAGATTTGTGACTGCCGTTGCTTGGACTGCCGGATGACACGCGTCTGCTCTCCGGCGAGGAAGACGGTTGCCGACGCCACGACCGATGCTGGATGTCATCGTCGTCATCGTCCAGATTGAGAAACCACACCTTGCTCCGGGTTCTTTGAAAATCAGTCATAATGATAGTTTAGCTTATTGTAGGACCAGCTGAAATGAAATACGTATTGTCATTATTATATTATTATATTTAAAAAAAAATATATATATATAATATATAAATAATATATAGTATATTATTATACTCGTATATCAATAATAAATTAATAACATAATATATAAATTATATTCAGAGCTTACAATTAAATACAGTTAAATGAAGAGGGTTGAAAAAATATTCACTAAAAAGTATATTTTCTTCAAGAATTTTTATAGAATTCTAAAATTATATTATTGTAACATATAAAAATTGGATATACGTCATTTCGACGCGCGTCAAATGGACGCGGTCATTTCAACGCGGAACAATTTGACGCATACCACATTTCGGCGTATGCAAATTTGACGCATACCACATTTGGACGCATTACAATTTGGGCGCAAATTATTTTTTTTATTATAATGCTTAATATTAAAACTATGTTTTTATAATATTATTTATATATAATGGTTATAACGCCATAAAATACAATACGTAACTGTTACCTTATCATTTTTATTATTTATGGATTGTTGGATATCAAAATGATAAACTTATATTCGTCTATACATACTACATCAGTCTACTCATTTATTATTTATAACAACGATGACAGTACGACACATTGTATTTTAAAATTTAAACTTTAAAATTTATTAAAGTAATTATATTTAATATAAAAAAATGCCTTTGAAATATATAAAAAGCCAACGAGGACAAGAGATCTTCTTATAAACAATGGCTTTGTTTATAAGAAAGAACGTGAAGGATGCGGACAAAAAATAATATGGCGATGATATTGCGCCCAAATTGTAATGCGCCCAAATGTGGTATGCGTCAAATTGTTTCGCGTCGAAATGACCGCGTCTATTTGACGTGCGTCGAAATTTCTGTGTCGAAATGACGGGTCACCATAAAAATTATATTATCTTTTGTAGTTTTTAAATAAAATTTTAAATGGATTTTTGTTGTTATAAATTTAACATTTAAACCATCATATTCATACTCGTATATTTAACTTTTTATTTCAGTTTTTAGTTTTTAGTGTTTTTAATAAATGTGAATCTTCCTTTTTTTTTTTATTAAAAACAAATATATATATATACCTATACTATAAGATGTTTAATTTTAGTTATTCTATTCTTGACTGATTATATAGTAAATATTATTATACGTATATTTTTTATTTAAAAAGTTTCTATTAGGTATATTATCGGTATTGAATAATACAATTTACCTTTTATAAATAGAGTATTAAATATAGGTAATTTAATTTTAAATATCAGTAAAAATATATTACTGTAAAATTAATGGTTGGTTATACCATTGATTATAGAATTCTATAATCAATGGTTATACTAAGTCAAATATTTCATGTGCTCGTAGTTTAAATTTACTACAAATTGTCATGGAGTGTATAATGTAGTAAGTATGATATATTAATGTCTGGTTAACCTAACCGATATATTAATATATTATGCGAATTTATGATCTATGTCTGGTATATGATAAACTAAAAACGACATTAATACATTTTAAAGTTTTACATTTTTAAATGTATTTTAATTGTTTAATAAGTATATACGTATTAGAAATTTAGTATATATGTACATTTAATATTTCCTATTATATATATATGGTATATGTATTTTTAATTCTTAGGTAAATTCTAAAATTATAGTATACATTGTTAAAAAATCAATTTTTAATATTTAAGTTACATAAATAACGTAGGTGAACACTAAAAATTAATAAAATATTTATTCATCTAATACTAATATATAGTCTTTTAATTAAGCGATATTACATAAAATACTTCATTCCGTTTCCGTTGCAGTAGATATATAAAAAGCTATCGGTGAGGACAAAACGTGGTCGTGGTGTATTATACTAATAATTTATAAAGGATATAATATTACAGTATAATTTATAATAACATTAACATAATACGTTTGATATATTTATAAAAACGTAAACAATAAAGTGATCCGCGGCCACATTTTTTTTTTATAGTAATATCGTCGTCGCGGTAGCTATATTAAAGTTTATTCTCGTGTCTTGAGAGTCTCCGGAGTCCATAGTATAGACGCGTTGGAAAGAATAATATGTGTTAGGTTAGGTTTACGTTATAAGTTTTTTCATAAATTTAGGCAAGTATATAATATTATATATATAGTTATTATATACGTATACACGGTATACCTATATTATTTTATATTGTTTCCGAGACGTTTTGTGAGGGCGTGACTGATGTAGCGTATATGAGAATACCTCGAACAATAAATTATATATAGATTACGGTGTTCGTAATAATAATATGGCCGCGCGTGACCGATTACTAAAATAACAATCGTCTTCTGGCGTGTACGAGTACGACTATAGGGTGACACGACGAGGATCAACTTCGTTTGACGATATTATTGTAGGTACTTGTAAGATAAAAATATTATATTTTTCAAAACGGGACACGGTTAAAAAAAAAATATCCATGCTGGTAGGCATCTTTTATAGGTGTAATTTTCTGAGGTCTATAGAGAGAAATGTGCATAATATATACGTACGAGTAGTAACGATCAACGTCGTATTATGAATTTATGAACAATATTCATATTATTGATGCCCTGTTCCTGTAAGACTGTAATAATATAATATGTTTACTGTGTAATAATATTATTATTACGTATGCAGGGTACATCACGTATATTATAATATCAATATATATATATATATATAGGTTATAGGTATAATATATTATAAATCATAATACATTATCTTTGGACTACAAAAACCGTCATGATACGAAAATACATGACATTTATAAAACCGTAAACGACAAATCGTTATAGTTAGTTAACTCGTATTACAGAAAACTAGAAAATCCTAATATGTAATATTAATTTATAATACCATTTGGGATTTATACTCATACGTTGCAGACGGCGTCTGGATTTCGTTATCTTATCGAAAGGGGTGTGTAATACGGGTGACATAACAACGAAAATATTGTATTCACTCACTACTCGGTCTAATATACGAATTGAATTTTTAGGGAAACCAGTAAACGATACGGCGTTGGATTATGCTATACGAGTAAAAGTATATAAATGTCATTACAAAGCCATTGACCATATTTATTATCTTTTACCAATGGTCATAATCAATTGTTATACATATTATACATGTACCTAATATTGTAATAATAATGTAATATTCTGTTGTATAAAGTATAATGGTCTCGACATCCCGCCAAGAAATACATTACCGTTATCAGTATATATGAAACCGATATAATATTATACGAGTATCAGTATATATTATGTTCCAGGAGCATAAAATATACCAGCGGTTTTAATGTTATTTCTGTAGCATTCGATTCGTTTGATTATCATGTTACACAATCACAATATTGTAAGTAAACGACGTGTTTATTGGAACAACCGCATATATTTATATCATATTTTGTAATTTCATCGATTTGAAAAAATATTCAAAATATATTATATACCATTAATCATTATATATACTTATATAATAATATACCGTTGTTATTTGTATTTGTTATATTTTTATATTTTATTATTTATTGATTTTTAGATCACCGTATTGGTCTTAATATTCCTATAACTGGTAAATAAATTGGATGACGAAAATTGAATTTTTGTGTTTCAATTATTAGTTTTCTGCAATATCTGCAACTTACAATCATCAGATTTTATCGAATGAGATGTATTAAATAAATTATACTATATATATATATATATATAAAATATTAAAATATAATATCTGTACGACGTTAATTATTATTGTTTCATTGTGGTAATATACGAGTACATTATACCTACATATAACATTGGTATGTCGCCTGTCGGTGTCAACAGGTCGCATTTATATTTTATAGGGGAGGCAACGAATAGAACTGGGCGTAAAATTTTGAGGACGTCACAGATCCTCCCATATTAAATTATTTTACTTTAACTATTTGTTTACCATCAAATCCCATTTTAAACTGAGTTAGGTAATTTTTTTCTTTTGAATATATATATAAGTATAGTAAATAAAATACAATTATAGTTATAGTACAACATTTTTATTAGAGTGAGGGGCAAATAATTATGTTTGTAGTGTTTGTACCAAGCGTAAAAATCCTAAATGCAACTTTGGGTGTCCAATATGAAAATTTTTTATTTTGTTTGACGAATATACGCTATATCCTTGTTCCTTGTATATATAACAGATAGTGGAACTGTTAAATTAATTTTGAGATACAACACATTAACTTTTCGATTTATTTTATGAAATTTAGTCACGATGTTTCATTAATATGCTTATATTATATAGAAATATTGTAGATTATAATATAGGTACTATAATATATATATTATATACTTATAATAGTATAATATAATATAATATGATATAATATAATATATTATTATATATTATAGGTACTATACTGATTATATTTAGGTATATTGTAAAGGTCATTTTGATTTTAGTAATACGCCCTAGTGTCCCAAAACACTGCAATTTAAATAACTTTAATAATCTGAAAATAACAGTCAACTTCTATATACGTTTCTTATACATTTATGCGTAATTACTGATAATTATTGATTTGTAAAAATTAATTTCATTACTTTACCGCGTGTCTACATAATAATTAATATAAGTAATACAAATTTTAACATTTCAACACTGAAAATCTTAATAACGTATTTAAACGAAATCAATAGAAGTATTATATATTATTATGAGTCACATACCTATATAATACGATTACAACCTATATCTATATTAGATATAGTCAAATTCTTCAAATTTAAAACGAAAATGAAACTATTAACTATTTATAGTTTTTGAATTAGAAGAATAATTTTGTTTTATACCATGAAATCATTTTAATTAAAGTTGAAATTTATTTATTATAGCTTATATAAAATATATAATTACAATGAGCAAATCCTCATGGGGACACCCAGATTTTTTAATACTGTACAAATCGTCCCGAGGCTGTGTTTAACATGAATCATTATTATTTTTTCTTCCATTGTATACAAATAATATAATACATATTATATTATATTGAACGATATTTTATATTGTATACACGTCTCACGTACATATATAGGTAGTATAAAAATATATATATATATCCAAGACTGTTCGTTTCTGGGTGTTGAACGTTCGATAGGTATACAACACTTTTCATCAGTTTTCCTGAATACGAGTATAATGTGTCATAAATTCCACGAAACGCTTTATAATAATATAATAAATATATTATAGTGTTTAGGAATTTCTAACAAATATACCGTTTGGTGTAATGTTCTATGGATATTAAACAACTAAAATAATATAGGTGATATGCGTATCTTGTATCTAGTATGTTGTTAATTAATTTTTGTAAATTGTTTATAATAGTACTTATAGAATTTTCCTCGCGTGAACTAAAATTATAATATAATTGAATACGATGTAAAGATACATATTTTTTAAGTATTATGATTATTATAATATAATAATATCCCAGACAGCAATTTCTCAACGTACTTATTGAATGAATATTAAATACATATTCAAAAATCAATATTATTGTTTTTTAATTGGATGGGTGTTGCATAAATATTACAATTTTAAGTTGAAAATATAATTGACTGATTGATATTGAGCTAATATTGAATTAACAATATTGTGTTTAAAACTAGTATGCCATATTTATAGAATGTTGGAAATATTATATTAACCCCATATCTCTTATGCAATATTGTATATACATTAATTTTTATTCAAATATAAATGTTTAATATACAATTATTACGCAATAACATTACAATATTTTAAGTATATTATGTATTTTACAATGTTACATATTACGATAAAATATAATTATTTGAATCTATTTTTATTCATTAGCTTCCATATAACAGATGGGATTTTTGACAGTTTTGGACTGTGTTCCAACTTCCAAAACCGTTTGTTCAACTATTATTGGTTTTAGACTGCCACAATTTCCATATGTAGTTACTCACAACACGACATTATACTGACCTCTCAGTTGTCAAATTACAAACCGTTGAAAAATCAAAACTTTTGGTAATGGTCTAAGAATTATTAGACTTCAATAATATTGTGATGTGGCGCGTAGCCTATTAAACCCAATGTAATAATTTTGAGAGTATTTTATGCAATTATCAATCCGATATTTATTTAAATTTGCATGTAACAAATTTATTATTTTTTTGCCGGGTTGCACCAAACTTCTCTTTATATATTGGTAAATTATTTAAACTATAGTGACAAAAAGTGAGAAGCTAAAAAAATTCGGGGTGGGGGGGGGGGAAGACCCCATCGACCATCCTGGCCACGTGCCTGTATATTGTATATACTAATTGTATAGATAAATGTTGAGTTATTAAATACATTTTATAGGTAATGTCCTCTTTTTTAAATTAAGACATATGGTCACCCTATTATTGGCCGTTTATTGGAAATTATAAAAAATTTAAATTATTAATGCCTTATTCTTATATTTACGACATACGATCGCACAGCACGATGCGTTAGGAAAATAGGAACTATATAGGAAGTGACGAAGTGTAATATTATAAATTTAAAATTAATAAAAATAAACGGCCACGGATGTCAATGATATTACTATAGTATTACAATATTAATATTTAACGACTTTTGATGATGGGTTTTTACTTTATATGAATATACGAAACATCCGACGAGTTGTGGTGGTAGTGGTGATGGTAATGGTTCGATATCCGCGACTCGCCCGTACCTACCACTGTCGTGTTTTCCCGCATTCGTTGTGTATTTAATTATTGGTCGAGGAGTTTATAAATAAATATTGCTTATTATTGTTGTAATAATCATGAAATAACAAATAACATTATTTTGATATCCGCCATTCGGTATTCGAGGAGTCCTGAGTTTCTGACGTTCAGACCGTTTATACTGTTTAGTAACTATTATATTTTATATAATATATTAATTATATTTTATATAATAATTATATTTTATATAATAATTATATTT
>JAIUCT010006715.1:10702-21387 GCA_021307375.1 Tetraneura akinire
AATTATATTTTATATAATAATTATATTTTATATAATAATTATATTTTCTTTGGTTTACTTGGCGTGCTCGCGTAATTTTGTATTCGTCAAGTTGTTTTATATTACTTTTTTATTCGTGAAAACAACGCGTCCAACGTATTATATAAAGTAAGTAATATTTTATCAACGATGTTTTTTTGAAATATTGAATTGATATGTTATATATTACAAGAACTCTGCGTAGTGCATATTGCGCACACACGTGTTTATTATTCAGATTTTGTTCAATTTTTATTTTACTAGGCGTTCCAGTGGTCGATGACTCGATGTGCATACCTAGTGCAATTGCCAATTAACATTTAATTCGTACAATCATACCTGCGACTTCACCAATTATCAAGTAATGTAATATATGTAATCGATAAACGTATATAATATAATTATATAGTTTATTTATTTTTACAAGTAAGCTTTCGTAATTTATTTTATTAATTTCTTTAATATTTTAATTATTGAATAAGCAAATAATAAATCAATTATTTATATTTTATAGTAAGTAATACTAGAGTACCTAGGTATAATATAATATTAGGTTAATAATAATAAGAATATCTGATCTCTGTAAATTTAACAATGCCTAAAATAACCAAAGGGACTAGAAGACATTTTTCTAATGCTTCTTCACGCACTCGTCGAAGAATAATTCAATTACAATATGAAAACGGACATTCTGCAATAAATTCTTATCATTCAATTAATATTAGTAATACACAACTTAGTTCTAATGTTACTGATACTCCTATTTTATCAAATAAAATCTCCATGCAAACTTCTCCTGTAAATCGTAATAATAATAATAATAATAATAATAATAATATTAATAATAATAATATTAATAATAATAATATTAATAATACAATCCATAATAATTCATTTTCTGAGCCCGACATTTCTAATAATCTAACATCGGATCTATTACAATATTTTCCACTCCATACAAATACTAATGAGAATAATCATACAAATCTAAATGAAATTACAAATATTGAAATAGATCTTAAAAATTGGGCTGTTAATTGTAAAATTCCTCATTGCCATTTAAATGCATTGCTAATTATTTTAAAAAAGTATAAAGGTTTTGAAAAACTTCCTAAAGACTCGAGAACACTTCTTAAGACTCCTAATATTCCTAGTGATCAAATTCGACTTATTAGTCCAAATGGTAAATATTTTCATTTTGGAATAACAGATTCATTATTAAAGCTATATGCAAATGTTGAAGTTATTCCAAATAAAATAGAATTAGTTATTGGTATTGATGGACTACCAATAGCACGTAGTAGTAATAGTCAATTTTGGCCAATTTTGGCATATGTTAAACCAAGCAATTACTATGATAAAAAGAATATATTTCCTATAGGCTTATTTTGGGGAAACAGTAAACCTACTGATAGTAATGAATACCTATTAGATTTTATTAATGAAATGAAAGGATTATTAACTAATGGTCTGGTTATTAATAATATAAATGTTTGTATTACTATTTTTGCTTTTTGTTGTGATGCCCCTGCTAAATCTTTTTTAACTAAAACTAAAGGACATACTGGTCTATCTTCATGTTCAAAGTGTACACAAGAAGGTGAATATTTGTGTAACCGTACATGTTTCCCTTTTACCACAGATATGTCACCAAAAAGGACCCATGACAATTTTGTTAATAGAACACAAGATGATTATCATATTTCTAATGTAAACACAATTCTTCTTAATTTGCCAAATTTTAATATTATCAATACATTTGCATTAGATTATATGCATTTGACATGTTTAGGTATTATGCGAAAACTTGTTTACCTATGGATAAATGGTCCATTATCTGTTCGTATTCCAAGCTCTCAGGTGAAAAAAATATCATCTAATCTTTGTTCTATTAAAAAATATATCCCAATTGAATTCTGTAGAAAGCCAAGAGGCTTAGAAGAAATATGTCGATGGAAAGCGACAGAATTGCGCCAACTATTATTATACACAGGTCCTTTAGTTTTTAAAAATTGTTTATCTGAAGAAATTTATTCACATTTTATGTGCCTTAATATTGCCATGATAATATTAATAAGCCCTAATTTGCATTCTTACTTGGAATTTGCTAATACACTTTTAATTAGTTTTGTTCAATCCTTTCAAATTTTATATGGTAAACATTTAATTTCCCATAATGTCCATGGATTATTACATTTGTGTGATGATTACAATATTTTTGGTCCATTAGACAATGTTAGTTGTTTTCCATTTGAAAATTTCTTAAAACAATTTAAAATTATGTTGAGAAAGAATGAAAAACCGTTGGAACAAATTGTTAAACGTTTCAAAGAATTTGAAATTAATAATAAAGATAATTCAAATAGTTTTAGTGATAATATAATAATGGTCAATAATATTATTTTAAAAAATAAGCATATAAATGGTCCTTTACCAATTTTAATTCAAGGATGTCAATTTAATACATTAATAATAAAACAAAGATTAATTACATTAAAAATAAAATCTGAGTGTGATTGTTATTTTGGAACTTTAAATAACAATGTTATTAAAGCTATAAATATAATCAAAGTTTTGAATACAAACCAAATTATAATTTTAGGAAAAATGTTCACTATAAAAGAATCATTATATAAAAATCCGATTAAATCAACCAAGTTTGGTATTTTTGTAGTAAAAAAGCTTTCTACTGATTTTCAAATTTATAACATTGATCAAATTGTTAAAAAATATATAGTTATTTCATCCTATGGAAATATTTCTAATTATAATATAGCTATACCTATTTTACATAGTGAATAAATATATATATAATAATAATAATAATATAATATATATATATATATATATATTAATATAATAATATATAATAACTATTCATTATTAATTAATTATAAATATTGTTTAATTTAACTTTAAAATTAAATTATTATGTTTTACTTTTAATGAATAATTTTGTTTTTATTTATATCAGGTAGGTAGGTATGTATGTATGTATAATAATGTAATATAAATTTTAAAATAGTATATAGTTAATTAAGTGTAGGTATTGTATTGTAAATAATATAAATATATTTGTTTATTTTATTTAATTGTTACATTTGTTGTTGAGCTTAGAGACATTCAATCAACTTTACAGTGAACATGGTGTATTCTATCGTGGAATTTACAAATGACAAATCTGTTGCTGCAGTACCAACATGTTGGTTCAATACAAAGACATTCAAATGTGCATGGCCAAAGTCTACATTCAAGGGAGCTAGTGCTCAAAAACTTGTGGAAAAAGCAGACTTTTATAATATAAATGATTTTGATTTATATGATGCCAGATTGTTCAAAAGTAATATTGGTATGATACATATTTTTTAACAAAACTTAGTAATTAAAATATAATAATACTAATTTCATTTTTAATTTTTCAATATAATAAAATAATGTTTTTCTCTAATATCATTGGTACATAAATAATTTAATTAATGATTACCTATTTGTATTACCTACATCATATCACTTAATTCTACAATAAATTTTCATTTTTTATGCTAGTCTCATTCCAAGAAGCAAATAAAAAATTAAAATTATACATGGTGACATCAGATATTTCTGAAATGGAGACTACATTAGAAAGAAAAAGAAAAAATAAGCAACATGTTAATAACGTAAAATCTAAAAAGCCTAATAAAGGAAAATCTAAAATTTTGTTTCCGCAATATCCTTCATCTAACTCTTCAAATTCAAGTTTATCAGAAATTGGTAAGTATAGCATTCCCTCATAATATAAAATAATAATTTATTTAGTAAGTATTTATATTGATCATTTTATTCCTATACTAGATGATTCAGATAATGATAAGACTTACAGTATACCTTTAAATAAGTCTTCAGTTATTTCACCAACTTTAAGTATTGACATAAATGATGTATCACCATTGATATCGCATAAAGTTGTGGATAAAATTGATGATCAGGTTAAAATTAATGCAAGTAGAAATGGTAGGTACTTATTTTTAATTGTTTCTTATTTTACACTATACAAAAAAATTTTATATGTATAATTATTAATTACATTATGATATTGTGTTATTTATATATTTAATTATAGAATTTGAAACTACACAGGAACATGCTATTAATAATGATGGTGTATTAAAAATTGTCAAAGAACTAGGTAAAATTGAAATTTATTGAAATATATAATGTGTTTGTGTGTGTGTACATATATATATATATATAACTTTTATTCTAATTCACATTTTAAATAAAAATAAAAATGATCTAACATTATCCAAAAATATTATTGATCTATAATTGAATCTAATTAATTTGATCTCTTCAAGATTTATATATATATATATATACACACACACACACACACACACATTAAAAACCATTTACATATTAAATCTTGAAGAGATCAAATTAATTAGATTCAATAATAGATAATATAGATCAATAATATTTTTGGATAATTATCTAACATTTTTATTTTTATTTAAGATGTGAATTAGAATAAAAGTTTTATATATATATATAATATGTAATATACATTATATATACTTATATTTGAATTCTATATATAATTATTAATATACTACAATTTTTCTATTTGGTTTAAATTTAAATATTAAAACATTAAACATTTTAAACTATAGTTTGTAAAACTAAAAAATTATATTTATTATATTTACATTTATATAAATATACCAATATACCATGTACATTATAATTATTAAATGCATTAATGCCAATACTAGATATTTTTATTTCAGTAAACAAAATAAATTACGTAGATAAACAAATTGCAGCCATTCGTTATGATAACCGTTCGATATTTGATACATTAGATAGGATGGAAAATAAGTTGGATAAAATATTTGGAAGTGGAATGGGAACGTCACTGCAGATTAATAATAGTCAATATGATTTAATGGTGAAGTCACCTTTATTAAAAACTATTGAAAATGAAGAAGAACTTCAAGAATTTGATAAAAAATTAATTGAAAATCCAGAATTTCGTTCTCAAATGGTAATTAAGTGCTATATAATAATATAATTTGATAACTTATATAATCCCAAATTACTAATATAGTATGTTTTAAGATTTTTAAATTATATTTATTGTTTTACAATCCTAATAATAAGGAACAATTATAATTGTTTAAGTAAATAATAATTATTTAAAATATACTATGTACCTGTGTCATACCTAATTATAATATACTCTTAATATTAACTAGTTTTTACTTTTAATATTAGGTAAATGAACTAACTCGATTGATGGGCATAAATATAAAACGTAGCATTAAAAGAATTTTTGAAAAGCTTTTTAGCGACACATTATTATGTGGTTATTCTTACCATGGAATAAGAACAAAAAAATCATTCTCATCTTTAAACTTGTGTTCCATAATATTTGGTAAGATATAATGTGACACTTTTTTTTAATTAAAATATATACCTCCATAATAACCAAATGCAAATATATTCATTGTCAATAGGGAACACTATAAGAATTGCTATTAATTAATATATATATATATATATACAAGATTCCTAGTGACAAACAAAACTATTATCATTCTTATATATCCTTTAAATGAAATCTAAAAATTAATTTTGTAAATAAAGGTATTAAAATTTATTTATATAGATATTTAATTATTTTATTTAGAATCTATACAAAAGGATCCTAAGTTTTGTAACACACAAAACAGAGAAATAGAAGATGTAATACAGAAATATCTTGCACAGAGACCGTTTGTTCTTAAAAGAATAAATAAACAAGTTGCAGGCACTGAAGAAACAAATAATATTTAATAAAATATTTTATGTTTATTATTTCAATAAAGTATATGTTCTACTAAATGTAATATGTTTTTTCACTTTCCAATCTGTATTTAAAATATACCTAATGCAATATTTGAATTATAATATATTATAAGTAGATATAGTATTAGTATTTACAGTACATCATAATGAGTATGAAAGAGTAAAAGATTATACTATAAAATAATGCATATAGATTTATAAAAAAAAAATATTTTATACATATTGAGTAGGTATTATGATAAATTTCATAGCAACATTTAAACAATAATAATATATGTAATATTATAGAAATGTTAAAAAATTATGCTTCATAAATATTTTATAAATAATATACAATATATATACAAGGTCTCAACAATAACATAAAAATATGGATTTAATATTGTAAATTTGTAAATTAAATATCAATATAACATTTAAATTTCAACATTATATCTACATTTTTGCCTGGCCAAATAAAATTGTAATAACATTACATGGATATTAAAAAATTAGTATCCAACTAGTATTTAATATTGATTCAATATGGTTATTGAATAGTTAATATTTATACAATGATGAAGCATTATAATTTTGTTGTCTGGGATATAGAATATAGGAGATAAATCTATTTACAAATTTATACAAATTTGTACAAATTTATTCATTATATCTATATTTAAAAGAAATAACTTAAATGTGGCCAAATTTAAGAATTTTAAGTGAAAAAAATAAATATTTTTATGAACTCGTAGACGTTTAAAAGTATAATATGTAACAACTATTAAAAATACACATATAATATTTATATATACACATATATCATATATATAATATATATTAATTCAGATTTCGTTTTTAAATGTTATGAATGATTTTCTAGTAGAAAGTTGTACATTTAATAAAAATAATATACTTATAACCTATAAGGCTATAAATATAATATAATAATTCAAGTTTTATTATAGCTAACAGTAAAAACATAAAAATATTAAGTATTTTCAATTTAATATAACGATACTATGTTATTTCATTATTTGTAATATTTCCGGTCGAAGCAAATTGTGTTTGTTAAATAAAAATCGTAAAAACCATTAACTAATTCGGTGTACGTAGATTATAGATATGTCATTTTCTACTAATCGTGTTTTAATATTATATAAAATTCATATTAAAGTTATTTTGCTCTTTAGATTTAAAGTATCTATTATTATCAAATTTGCAGCTGTAATTTGCAATGTTCAAATATTGTTATCATATTTTTAAAAACTATCAAATAATAAAATCCATTTTTAAATACAGTTATCATTAATTAAGTTTAATTAAAATAATTATATGTAGGTATATAATATATAATAAAAAAAAAAAAACAAAAAATTTAAATAAATTAAAGATTTTGACAACGAATCAAAAGCTTGCGCCCTGCATACATAATATAGGTATATTTCGTTATGAGTTATATGATCGATATTTCTAAAACGTCAAATGTGAAAATATGAAAATATTATGTTCATTGAAATAGTCAAAACTCAAAAATTATTGCTATACAAAATAAAACAACAAAATATTATTATATAATTAAAAAATATGTATATTTATTATTTATACCTACTTATATAAAACGCAATTTGAATTATAATAAAACTGTTATAGTATCCCCGGCGGCCCGGCATTAAAATCGTATCGTAATTATTTAGACGAATTACGTGTAATCGGCAATACGTTATACCTTATACGCGTATATATTAATAGTATAAGTATATATATAATACCTCGTTACTCATTTCTTTACTGTTTATATTATTATTATTATTATTATTATTATTATTATTATTATTCTTATTATTCTTATTATAGTCGTTTACTGGTGCGTATTGGTCATTTATTATTTATTATTTATTTTTTTATACTTTTAGGTGAAGGAATGTACTTATAATACACGTTTATTGTGGATTGTTTTATAATCGTGAACCCCGGCTGCTGATCCGGCGAACACCCGCGGGGCTCTTTCGCCAATGCGCGTTATCTCACAACACGTTTGGTCACTTTCTTCCTCGGCCGTTCGGAAAACATTGCTCATTGAAACGAATGCGAATATTATAATATACCGTACAGTCGTATAATAGGTATAATATGTATTTGATATAATAGCCCGACGACGTTCAAAAGATTTATGCGTTTATTTACCACTACCGGTGTTCATATATCTCGTTTTGCAGTATTTACATCCATTCGGAAGGTCGTTTAATAGATATAATAATAGATAGTTAAATGGGCTGGTCGCTGGTGGCTATAGTGAGATGAAAAAAAAAAAAACATATCGCACTTTTATACTAGACACTAAAACTAAATAATATACAGCGTTTATAATTATTATTATCAAGTGTAAAAGTAGACTATATTATGTAATAATTACGGTATATTATCATATAGGTACCCGTTGGCTATAAACTATAACACATTATAATGTACACAATTATTTATGCATAGCTATAAATACGTTATTTTAATATTTACGCAAAAATCAATCAAATTTTTTTAATTTTGTTAAATAAAATATAACATATGTATAACAATAATAGTATAAAATGCGAATACCGTCGTTTAATGTTTTTTTTATTAGATATAAATGTTTTTTAATATTATAATTTATTTCAACAATTAATTGATAAAAATTCGTAAATGTTAAAACGTAAAATAATATTATATATAATATCATAATATAAAATAATAATCATAACTACGCGTACCTACACTACATTATAATATTTTCTTCCCCCAAATAAGTATATAATATATAATATGTTTTATACTTTATACAATACATACGAAAATTCTATATACTCGTACATGTAATATTCTATATACATGTAACTATTCCAATGTAACAATTAAATTATGACGTTTAATATATAATAATTGTTATTATTCATCATTAGGGGTGTAACTTAATAGGGATCGCATGAGTTGCGCTTGCAATCACAATATATATAATTTTGCAACTGCTAAAATATTAACAATTTTAAATTAATTATTTTATTTAATAATCAATAAAATTATCTTTTAAGTTTTAATAAAAATAATTCGCGAGTCAATTAATTCATTTGCGAAATAATAATATGAGTAAAAAAGCTAGAAAATAATTATTTATCGAATTATAATATATATTTAGATAAAATTGAGAGCACTCGCGATTATTTTTATAATATTTTATTAAAAACCCAAATCATAAAATTGATATACTTAATAATCCTATATACTTATTTCAACAACAATCTTCAGCGCGTACCTATACCAAGAACATTTATAAATAATGATCATTTGCATATACGTATAATTGCAACTGCAGAAATTTGACTGAAATTATCCTACCGTTCAATTTAAACGATTTATCTATATATATATTATCGTCTTATATAATAATATATTAATATGATATAAATGATATTTATTACGAATATTATATGGGAAAGTATAGTGTAAGTGCGGTTGGTTGAAATATTTCAATTTACAAAAAAAAAATAATATGTAGTTAAGTATAATATTTATTATATGTATTTAAGCAAACGTAATAATGTTGTATTTTAAACAATTCCGTAACAATGTAACATAATAAAATGTCAGTGCAGCTGTTAAGATAGAGATTTTTCTAAAGAATTTCGTTTCCAATAGGTGTATTACATATACCTAGTTATAAAATATTTTATGTGCATACATGTACGGCAGGTGTCGTGCGAAATCGTGTGACGTGTTTATGAAAATAAAATATAGAAAATAAGAATGTTTATAATATAATAATATACGAATACCTTTATTTTATATATATTGTTACAAACTCGTTACGCTATGTTATTGTTATTATACTATACACTGCCGTTTTCCAGTAAACATGATAATGATTTTTATCATTCGTTCATTTTATATTCGCATATACGTAAGTATTATTATGCGAAAAATTATATTATTTACTAAAGATCAAAGAAAATACGTGTAGGGATAGGGAAGATTAAACAGACGTTTCAATTATTATAATTGATTCGATAATTTCTAATTTTTGACCAACGAATTATACCAACAGTCATGAATTATTATGATACAGTGTTATAATAGTACTTATACATTAATATGTATATTACAAGTAATATTATAATATAATATTATGAATATTGTTATAATTGTACGTTTATGAATTACGAGTATATATAATAATATATTTGGTAAAAAATACGTTTTAATTATTATATAAATTATTTATTTATACAAAAATTATATTATACATTACATTTTTGCTAAAATTAATTAAATTTATACCGTATGCATAGGACATTTCTTTTCTATTTTTTATGGTGTATATTATAATATCATCATACTGTATAAAATATAGGCTGGTAGACGAAACATACTAGTCAACGGTATATCGTTATCTAATCTCATGATACAGTATTACACTAATATAGTATACACAGTTCACATCAATAGTTTTAAGTAATTTAATATACACTGAATTTATTGTATTTATGTTGAAATATTATTTTTTTATAAAATTATAATTTGCATTTTACTTTAAAGAAATAAAACAATAAATAGTTATTAATTTAATGAACTTAGAACAAAAATATTCTTACATTATCATCGTTTTACGATATAACATTTTATATAAGTACCTACCTACTACCTGTATAATATGAATCCGGTATACGTACGTATGAACGATTTCACTGCGATGGATGCTACATATTTTACATCATCTCCGCTATTTTAAATTAGTATAAATCTTATAGTGGACATCACTATCTAGTTTCTAAAATAATATAATATACCTATATTATTATTATTATTATTATTATTATTATTATTAT
>JAIUCT010006717.1:0-13329 GCA_021307375.1 Tetraneura akinire
CAGCGGCATGTGGCAGGTGTCGTCGATAGAAATTGAGCATTCCTAAAAACTGACGAAGTTGTCGGACTGTAGAAGGCTGAGGAAAAGTCTGAATAGCTTTGACTTTATCTGAAGTCGGACGACATCCAGAAGAAGTGACTACGTATCCGAGAAAAATGACTTCGGACACACCTAGCACACATTTGCTCTGGTTAACGACAATTCCGTAGTCAGAGAAACGCTGAAAAACTGTCCTCAGGTGTTCTTGGTGATCGTTTTCATTACGAGAAAACACCAAGATGTCATCTAAGTAACCGAAACAAAATGGTAGATCGCGAAGAACGTTGTCAATAAAACGTTGCCAGGTTTGGGCTGCGTTTCGAAGGCCAAAAGTCATGAAATTGAACTCGAATAAACCAAATGGGGTTGTGATTGCGGTCTTTGGAATATCATCAGGAGCGACTGGAATCTGGGTAAACGCTTTTGCACAATCAATGACACTGAAAATGGTACAACCATGAAGAGCGTACGAAAAATCGAGAAGATGACGTACTGGGTACCGGTCAGGAATAGTTCGCGCGTTGAGAGCCCTATAGTCACCACAAGGGCGCCAATTATTTTCCTTTTTAGGCACGAGATGGAGTGGAGAAGCCCAGGGACTCTCTGACCGACGTGCAATACCATCACGAACCATCGCTTCAAACTCAGATCGGGCGATTTTCAGACGATCTGGGGCGAGACGGCGAGCACGGCAGTGGACTGGTTGGCCAGGGGTGGTTCTGATATGATGCAGCGTAGCATGGCGAACATCTCGAATAACTCCCGGTGGACGAATGATGTCCGGGAATTTAGTAAAGATACCATTGTATCGTAAGTTACCACAAATGACCTTGACATGAGGAACAGAAGAATTGACAAAGGTACCTCGAGTAGTCAGTGTCGTGACATTGTCGATGAGACGTTTGTGTCGAATGTCGACCAGGAGATTGTAGTAAGACAAGAAGTCTACTCCGATAATTGGATGTGTAACATCGGCAACCACAAAACGCCATGAAAAATCTCTTCGGAGGCCTAGGTCGAGATGGAGCTGGGTCCAACCATAGGTAGGAATAATAGATCCGTTTGCAGCGTATAGCTCATAAGTAGTGCGTTGTCGAGGCCCTTGCAAAGAAGTGCGTGGGACAACACATAAATCGGAACCGGTATCTATTAAAAATTGAAGCTTACTTTTACGGTCGGAAACTTGGAGGCGGCTGGGTGGTTGCGGACAGACGCTAGCCGCCATTAGGCGCTGCCCTGTGCGTTTTCCGAAACGAAAGAGCACGGGGTTGTGCATCTTTTGGCATGTTCCCTGTATCGGCGGTGATACCAACAAACAGATTCGGTGGACATATTTCGACGACGAGGACTAGGTGAACGGGTACGCATGTTAGAACGTTTCATATTCAGAGACGAACGACCAGTTGCTGTAAGGGCTGCTATCTGATGTGTGAGTTTATCAATACGAGCTGTGAGACTGGTCATCTCATTAGACGGTGAAGTAAGAGCCACGTGAGCCTGCGGTGTTACCTCGTTTACCGTATCGGCAAGTTTTGCTACGTCATCAAGAGGAGCGTTCCTTTGGGTAGCTATAACAGCTTGAATATGGGGAGGTAAACGATTTGACCACAAAGTACGCAAGAAATCCTGTGGAATTGAGGAACCACCAAGATTTGCGAGATGACGCAAAAATTGGGATGGCTTCCTGTCACCGATTTCTTCGTGTGTTAAAAGCTGGCGGACACGTTGCTCTTGTGAAGAAGTTAGGCGTTCGATTAATTCAGTTTTCAGTTTATCAAACTTACCGGTTTCCGGTGGATTGGAAACTATGTCTTTCACTTCTTTAATAACAGGACCGTCGAGTTGTGAAATAGCGTAATAATATTTGGTGGAGGCTTGAGTAATGTTAGCTAAAGCGAATTGAGCTTCAAGCTGTGCAAACCATACCGCGGGATCTTCAGGCCAAAATGGTGGAATTTTGATTCCAACGCGAGAGATGTGCGGAACGTCATTAACAGGTGCGTTTTCCATTGTCGAGGTCACCACTATGGTAAGTGTGTGGGTAAAGTAAAATACAAGAACACTAAACCAATATAATAATTTAAACTGTATATTGTTATATAACAAAATGACAAATGAAACTAGAGACGTCGCGGTAAGGTACTGACTCGGTACTGACTAACTCGGTCTGGTTGTGGCGCTTTATATAGGCAGTAGAATGTTCTCGAGGTAGCGAGAGACGGCGCACGAACATTCTAGAACGCTCCACCCGACGCGCGGCAATTATAGCTACCTGCCGCGCGGCGCGAGCATCCCAGAATGTTCCCGGCGCTCGCCACAAATGCAGAAGACTTATCCTTGGACCATTTAAATTTAGAATTATTTCTTGTAATTTGATTACTTGAATTTTTTGACGATTCTATCGCTTCTAATATTTGACAGCGATTCTCTAAGTATTCGAGCAGTTTTTCTACGGTCGCTACTTCTGTCCTCGGTGACACTATTTCCCATTCTCTCAATGTACTCCCATCCAACTTAATAGAAATTAGATGCAGAAGTAGTGAGCCCCACTGCATAGGCGTTTGACCTAACGATTTAAGCGCTTTTATATGACCATTCACTGCGTCGACAAGTTTACGTAAATTTGTAGACGATTCGTTACTTAAACATGGCAACTCAAACAATTTTCTCGTATGTAGTTGTATTGCAAGTTTTTTATTACTATATCGTGATGATAATGATTCCCATGCTATTTTATAATTTTCCGATGTAGTGTCCAAAAATTTAATAGTATTCGCCGCTTCGCCGGACAACGACGACCGTAAATAAAAGAATTTTTGTATATCTGTGAGCGTTGAATTTGAATGGACTAACGCGCAAAATATGTCGTGAAATGTTGTCCAATCGGAATATGCACCTCCAAAACTTGGTATTTCTAACGGAGCTAATTTAATAGCTGGAAAAGTATGCATATTTATATTCTTGTTACTCTTTTGTGTAAAATCTGATGTCCATTCATTTTCTATTTCATTTGTATAAATTTCACGCGTCACATTCTTGATATTCGAATTAGGATTTTTTGTTTCTATTAAACTTTTACATTCCGCGACACCTTTGAAATATAAATCTTCGAAGTCTGTTCTATATTTTTCATTATCTTCATTATTTGCTATCTCTTCGATACTCGTTTGTACTGCGTCAAAATCTTGCCACAATTCTTGTATTTTTTCCATTCGCAGAATTAATTGATTTACATCTATTTCTGTAGCGCTAGCCGCATTTCTAACGTGACTATTAAAACGAGTAAGTTGACCCTTAAGTAAGCCTCTTCGAGACGTGAGAGAAGTTAATTCGGCCATTATAATTATATAAAATAAGCTAACGTGTAAATTTAATTAATTCCCGTTTTTTTTTTTAGGTATATTATAATTATACAATTTTTAATTTTTATCTATTTACAAACGATCATTAATGCAATAGGTATGCAAAAGCTTGTCCTAATAATGGAAACGAGGTAATGGATAAATAAAATAATAGGACTAAAATAATAAAATCTAACCTTTTTTCTGGCGTACCACTGCAGCGAGTGCCTGACAACGTAGTAATCACGAATTCACGATGCTATACAGAATTTTGATTACGAGATTTCCGATGAGTCGAAGAACACTGAGCTCGGAAATAAATTAACAGTTTCGCGCACGATAAATTACTTGAATTATTATACTCGTAAAACACAAAACGACGATTAAATAATATTTTATATCACGTGTAACGCGAAAAATAAATAAAAATATTACGTTATTATTTTTCTTTCGATCAATAATAATAATATGATTCAATACGGTATTTGTAAATATTGTAAACAATAACAAATTATAATCATATATTAATTATTGATATGATATTACGATATCATTAACGACAATACGATCACAGAACGATACGCGACACTAATATTATTGCTCGTTGCCCACGAGGCCACGAATCGAAGATAAGCACTTTCGTGACGGCGGCAGAAACGACCGGCGCCAGTCTCGCGCAACTTTGACGAATACGGAAAATCCGTACCTATATTGTACGTAACTATTTTATAAATATAAGAATACGACATACGACGAAACAATGCCAATATTAAAACGCACTAAAATTTTAGGTTTATTTTGCACTGATTTAAAAAAAAAAAAATATATTAATTAATCATTACTAAATTACGCAAATGAACACATTATCCATATAACGATATCGCACTTTATAGTTACGGAATACGAGTATAAAAACGAAATACTAATACGTGGAATGCATCACGAATGCATTTATATCCGGTTCGAATAAGACCAAAATGTACGGTATTGTGGACTGTATAGGTTTACTAAATATTCGAAACAATTAAAACAAATAAAATTGTATTAATTAAATCATTTTTCTTTATTAATTGACATAATAATGTCGCGACGCGAGTAGTTCGCCGTTGAACGACGAACACATACTAAACTTAATAATTTCTACAATCAAATATGTAATTACTATAATAATAATATCAATCATAATTCAAAAAACCCACAGGCTATAGCGGAAACATCGATCGATATCGAACATACCGCCCGCCTTAAACAATTGTTTAACATAGTATTAATATAATTACAGATAAATAATATAGAACTTACATAAACATATTTTAGCAAAATGGAAATAGAATTTATACAGTTATTATTGTTATAACAAATATTATAATAATCCAATACATATTTTTATAAACATATAGGTATAAATAATAAAATTTAAATAAATATAATTATTAAGTAATATAAATGAAATAAGGAAATAATAAAACACATTTTTTTTTTTTTTTTTTAAGTACAACGCATATAACAGGGAATGAGGAATATAATAATTAATCGGATATTCAAACATCGTACAAAAATAGAAAATAAAAATACACAATTACATTAGGAACTAACTGTTAAAGACTAGGATTAGGAATCATTGTAATTATCATTTCCCTCAAAAGGTAATGGACATAAATACCGAACGGCTCGACGATATTGACCTTGGGAAGTCTGCAGCGTGGCCACACGGGATACACCATCATTATCTGTATATAATGATGAAATACGTCCTAATTTCCATCTTAAGGGAGGTGAATTGTCGTCTTTAATAAGTACTATTGAACCCACGCTGAATTTAGGACCCTTAGAATTGGCCCAACGACTTCTTTCCTGAAGTTGAGATAAGTACTCTATCTTCCATCTTTTCCATATTTGCTGGGAAACCTGCAGAACTCTTCTCCACCTATTTAACCTATTCATAGGTGTGGTTGTTACATCTGGCTCCGGCAATGCGGACAAAGCCTCGCCCACGAGAAAATGGCCGGGCGTCAAGGGTGCCAGGTCAGAAGGATTGGTGGAAAGAGGGGTTAAAGGACGGGAGTTCAGACAAGCTTCTACCCTAATTAAAATAGTGTTCAATTCCTCATATGTAAAATGAGAATTGCCTAATGCACGCAATAAATGATGTTTCATTGATTTAATGGCGGCTTCCCAGAGACCCCCAAAATGTGGAGATCTCGGAGGGATAAAATGCCAGCGTATACCCGATTCAGTTAACACATTTTGTACAGCGGTTTGATGGCTTTCTGTTTGCATTAATTGACTTAATTCCATCAACTGTCGATTTGCTCCCACAAAATTTTTTGCGTTATCTGAATAGATATCTGTACATTTTCCTCGTCGATCACAAAATCTTCTTAACGCACTTATGAAGGACGCTGTCGTTAGATCTCCTACCAATTCAACATGAACCGCTTTAGTAGCAAAGCAAACAAATAAACATATATATCCCTTAGAAAGAGTAGCGTTGCGACGTAAACTGTTTTTTATCATCATCGGCCCTGCATAATCAACGCCGCTTACGGCAAACGGTCGACTCGGTTCAATCCTTTGCTTTGGCAAATTACCCATTATAGGCTGACAAATTATCGGTTTTAAGCGAAAGCACGTAACGCATTCGAATGCAACCTTGCGAGCCATATTACGACCGTGAATAGGCCAAAATCGTTGGCGAACATGATATAACATCATTTGAGGACCACCGTGCAGCGAAAGCTCATGTGCATCTCGAAAAATTAGCTTGGTAACGTAACTCTTTGGTGGAAGAAGCATAGGGTTCCTTTGAGAACAATCCAAATACTCGGCATTTTTCAAACGGCCGCCTACTCTGATAATACCAATGTCGTCCAGGTATGGCGAAAGTCGAAAAATATTACTCTTTGACGACACTGTACCTGTCGCCTTCAATTCCACGATTTCACGAGGCCAAAAATCTGCTTGTACTGCACGAATTATGCAGCAGGTAGCATACGTACTTTCTTCTGGTTGACACGGCCCAGTTTTCTTACCTTCTTTATGAGACGAGTTATAAATAAATCGGAGACACCATGAAACTATTCGAATAAGACGATTGAACTTTGAATATCGGTGGAATATTGAAATATCTTGATTGTTAGTAGACACTAAACTAATGGTACGACGTTCTTCCGCAACTTCTTGTGATGATACCTTTGAAAAAACTGGCCAAAATGAAGAATCGAGCTTCAACCACGATGGTCCTTCCCACCAAAGTTTGTCATTAAGCATCTGACCCGGCTCTCTACCGCGTGAAATAATGTCGGCGGGATTTTCTTTGGTTGGCACGTGACGCCATTCCTTATCAGAAGTAAGTTCTTGTATTTCACCTACTCTGTGCGATACGAATGTCTTCCATTGTGCTGAAGGAGAGGAAATCCATGATAGCACCACAGAAGAATCAGTCCAAAAAATGCGATTGGTAATATTTAATTGTAATTTAGTAATAATTTTATTTGCCAAGCGAGCTAAAAGAACCGCTCCGCATAATTCCAATCGTGGTAATGTTATGGACTTCAGCGGAGCTACACGGGACTTTGCACATATTAATTGTGATTTTCGCTCTCCGAGATTATCTGTAGTCAATAGATAGAGGCAAGCACCAAAGGATTCTATCGAGGCGTCGGAAAATCCATGTACCTGGATATTAACGATTTGACCTTGTATTTTTATACATCTAGGTATAGACAAGTCATTTAATAACAATAACTTATCTCGGAATGTTCTCCAATCATTCGCTGTCTCTTCAGGCAACGACTCATCCCAACCCATGCCCATGGACCACAAACGCTGCATCTTTATCTTAGCCTTTATTACCACTGGTCCTATGAGACCCAGAGGGTCGAATATCGTTGCAATTTCTGATAGAATCTTGCGCTTAGTGATGGAACTTTCACTATTACTCAGCTGTACCTTATATTTGAATACATCACCTATTGGATCCCAATGCAAACCTAATATTTTCGTTGCGTTTTCAGAAAGATCTAAAATTAATGTAGGATCATCATTCTCATTATGCAGACCAATTAATAAGTCTGATTGATTTGCAGCCCATTTTCTTAGTTCAAATCCACCTCCTTTCAAAACTTTAATTATATCGTTGCGTAGCTGCAATGCTTCATTAAAAGTGTCTGAACCGCCTAGGTAATCATCCATATAGAAGTCTTGTTTAATGGCGTTGCAAGCAGCAGGATATTGATTACTTTCTTCATCAGCCAAACGATGTAAACAACCAGTCGCCAGGAATGAAGCCGGAACGGTTCCGTAGGTCACTGTATTTAAACGAAATGTGCTCATTGGTTTGTCCGCATCGGTTCTCCAGAATATTAGCTGGAAGTCTCTATGAGAGGGATCGACCCATATACGTCTATACATTTTTGATATGTCGGCCGTCATAGCGTAGTTATGAGTTCGAAAGCGTGTTAACAAATTTATAAGTTCTTCTTGAATACATGGACCCTTTAGGAGTATATCATTTAGACTCACTCCGGTAGTAGTGCGACACGACGCGTCAAAAACCACCCTTAGCTTTGTAGTTACACTATCTTCTTTCCATACCGCATGATGAGGTAAAAAATAATTTTCCTTTACATGTTCAGCATTATCATCTAAACGTGTCATATGACCTAGCCCTTCATAATCCTCAAGAAACTTAATATATTCTTTCTTTAAACGCGAACTAGATTCGAATCTCCTTTCCATGCTGTGGAAGCGTCTTAACGCTGACTTTTCTGAATTACCTAAATTTGGTATTTCGTTTCGAAATGGTAATTTGACAATAAATTTGCCATTTTCATCCCTTCGGACGGTATTTTCGAAATACCTTTGGCATTCTTTCTCTTCCCACGTATACGTTATTCGGTTACCGATTTCTTCGCATTGCCAGAATTTTGAAACTTGCTCTTCTAGCTTTGATACGTCAAATGACATGGAAGCACATAACGCAACACTTGATTTTATCGATGTATCTTCTATTTTACGCGTGGATCCAGCTACGACCCAACCGAAGCTCGTTTCTTGCAATATTAAGCCAGATCCATGTGGCTTAAATTGTTTTGCACATATTAGATCAAAAAAGATCTCCGCTCCCAAAATAGCATCAATTTTATTTGGTACGTTGAACGAAGGATCCGCCAACTCATATTTCTTTGGTACTAGTAACTTCGACATGTCTACCTTGACTAAAGGTATGTTACCAGTCAAACGTGGAAGAACATAAAAATCTGTGCTAAACTTGTATTCATTTGTGCGAGATTTTACTTCAGCGGTTACCATATACGAGGAATTATGACTTGATTCATTTATGCCCACTATAGTGCAGGATACTCGCTTTCTTCTCAGTTTTAAGTGCTGAGCCATAGATTCGGTTATGAAATTGTTTTGAGAGCCAGAGTCTAATAAAACTCGGCATGTTGTTGACTCGCCTACACTATTGTATATTAATACCACGGCTGTTGATAATAGAATTTGTTTCTCAGAATTTCCTCGCGCTGAATGTGCATTAATTGAGGTGGTTACATTTTCTTCAGGTAACTTCGTTAATCCACTCTGAGAAGACATCGGTAAAGAAGACATTTCTTTATTTGGGGTACCGCCCACCGTGCTCGATAATGAGGTAGAAATATGCAACAAACTATTATGGTTTTTTTTGCATTTTGCACAACGACTAGCAATGCATTTCGCGCCCATATGGGACCTTAAGCATATTTTGCATAAATTTAAATCGGTTATCCTTTTGATTCGATCGGTTATTGCTAATGCTAGGAACGGTGTGCATTTATATATTGTGTGTGGTCCATTGCAATTGTAGCATTTTATGCCGGCTGTCGTAATAAATGTATGGTAAGTGTGTGGGTAAAGTAAAATACAAGAACACTAAACCAATATAATAATTTAAACTGTATATTGTTATATAACAAAATGACAAATGAAACTAGAGACGTCGCGGTAAGGTACTGACTCGGTACTGACTAACTCGGTCTGGTTGTGGCGCTTTATATAGGCAGTAGAATGTTCTCGAGGTAGCGAGAGACGGCGCACGAACATTCTAGAACGCTCCACCCGACGCGCGGCAATTATAGCTACCTGCCGCGCGGCGCGAGCATCCCAGAATGTTCCCGGCGCTCGCCACATCACCCCCCTGGGAAGTGTGTTGCTATACTTGAAAAAAATTGGTAAACCGGACACGTCGTCCTGATCGAGTTGTTACCGTAGGTCTGTTCGTGGAAGACGCATCATCAATGGAAGAGTTGGGAAATTCTTCTTCGGCTGTTATTTTTGGAAAGCGTTGAGTTAATTTGGACGGGTTTGTGATGAAGTAAGCCGGTTTAAGGCGGTCAATAGACACGGTCGTCTTCTTGTCTTTAACCAAAATATCAAAAGTCTTGTCACTACGAGTAAGAACAGGATGAGGTCCAGTGTAAGGTGGTTGGAGAGAGGTTCGAACCAAATCGGTGCGTAGCATGACATGAGTGCATGTTGCTAGATCCTGATGAACAAAAATGCGACTTCTTGAGTGACGTGATGCTGGAACGGGACGAAGTTTGGAAATAACGTTCCGGAGATTCACCACAAAATCTGAAGGTTCAGGAGAGATTGAGCAAGGAGATAAAAACTCACCAGGGACTCGCAATGTCTCTCCGTACACTAGTTCTGCGACTGATGATTTGAGATCAGCCTTCCAGGCAGTGCGTAGACCAAGGAGCACTAAAGGTAGAGCGTATGACCAGGAAGAGTCTTCATGGCACATAATGGCAGCTTCAAGAGAGCGGTGCCAACGTTCAACAAGACCGTTTGACTGTGGGTGATAACTAGTTGTTCTAGACAAGGAAATACCGAATAGTTTGGCAAGTGACTGGAAAAGCTGAGATTCAAATTGTCGTCCTCTGTCCGTAGTAATTTGTAATGGAACGCCAAAGCGCGCAATCCAGGAGAAAACGAGTGCTTTAGCAACAGTTTCAGCAGTTATGTCTTGCAAAGGTGTAGCTTCTGGCCATCTGGTGTACCGATCTATTGCAGTTAAACAGTATCTGAATCCATTCGAGTAGGGAAGAGGACCGATTAAGTCGATGTGTACATGTGCGAAACGGACTGGTGGAACAGTAAAATTACCAAGTGGCGCAGAAATGTGTTTAGAGACTTTGCTTCGCTGACATTGAAGACAGGAACGAGACCAATTTCGACAGTCTTTGTTCATTAATGGCCAAACAAAACGTTGGGAAACTAAACGTCTTGAAGTATTTGCTCCAGGATGACTGAGGCCGTGAATATTATCAAAGACTTGACGTCTGAAGTTAGGCGTCAAGTACGGGCGAGGATTATCACTGCTTGTATCACAATAAAGAGATTCATCGTATCCAGGAATAGGGACTTTAACAAGGCGGAGAACTGAACCGTGATCTAGAAGGTTTCGGAGGTCCGGGTCAGTTTCTTGACTACGTGCCAGAGCTGAAAAGTTAATTGGTGTTGAAACTGATTCAATGCGTGACAGTGAGTCAGCGACTATGTTGTCCTTTCCAGAAACGTGCCTTATGTCAGTTGTAAACTGGGAAATAAAGTCTAAATGGCGAAATTGACGCGGTGAACATTTGTCGTTTTTCTGAGCAAAAGCAAACGTGAGAGGTTTATGATCCGTAAATATAGTAAAATGACGGGCTTCAAGCATGGATCGGAAATACTTGATAGCTTCATAGATAGCATAAAGTTCACGGTCATAAGTACTCCATTTATGTTGGGAAGGATTTAACTTCTTCGAAAAGAAAGCTAAAGGCTCCCAAGATTGCTGAGATTGCTGTTGGAGAGACGCACCAATTGCATACTGGCTAGCATCGACGAAAAGTGCTAAGGATACTGAAGTATTTGGATGCGCCAGGAGTGTAGCATTGGAAAGTGCTGTCTTGCAATCGTTGAAAGCTGATATTAATTGCGATGTCCATTGAACAGGAGTTGAGCCTTTCACCTTTGGGCCCGCTAAGATGGCATTAAGAGGTGATTGAATATCAGCGGCATGTGGCAGGTGTCGTCGATAGAAATTGAGCATTCCTAAAAACTGACGAAGTTGTCGGACTGTAGAAGGCTGAGGAAAAGTCTGAATAGCTTTGACTTTATCTGAAGTCGGACGACATCCAGAAGAAGTGACTACGTATCCGAGAAAAATGACTTCGGACACACCTAGCACACATTTGCTCTGGTTAACGACAATTCCGTAGTCAGAGAAACGCTGAAAAACTGTCCTCAGGTGTTCTTGGTGATCGTTTTCATTACGAGAAAACACCAAGATGTCATCTAAGTAACCGAAACAAAATGGTAGATCGCGAAGAACGTTGTCAATAAAACGTTGCCAGGTTTGGGCTGCGTTTCGAAGGCCAAAAGTCATGAAATTGAACTCGAATAAACCAAATGGGGTTGTGATTGCGGTCTTTGGAATATCATCAGGAGCGACTGGAATCTGGGTAAACGCTTTTGCACAATCAATGACACTGAAAATGGTACAACCATGAAGAGCGTACGAAAAATCGAGAAGATGACGTACTGGGTACCGGTCAGGAATAGTTCGCGCGTTGAGAGCCCTATAGTCACCACAAGGGCGCCAATTATTTTCCTTTTTAGGCACGAGATGGAGTGGAGAAGCCCAGGGACTCTCTGACCGACGTGCAATACCATCACGAACCATCGCTTCAAACTCAGATCGGGCGATTTTCAGACGATCTGGGGCGAGACGGCGAGCACGGCAGTGGACTGGTTGGCCAGGGGTGGTTCTGATATGATGCAGCGTAGCATGGCGAACATCTCGAATAACTCCCGGTGGACGAATGATGTCCGGGAATTTAGTAAAGATACCATTGTATCGTAAGTTACCACAAATGACCTTGACATGAGGAACAGAAGAATTGACAAAGGTACCTCGAGTAGTCAGTGTCGTGACATTGTCGATGAGACGTTTGTGTCGAATGTCGACCAGGAGATTGTAGTAAGACAAGAAGTCTACTCCGATAATTGGATGTGTAACATCGGCAACCACAAAACGCCATGAAAAATCTCTTCGGAGGCCTAGGTCGAGATGGAGCTGGGTCCAACCATAGGTAGGAATAATAGATCCGTTTGCAGCGTATAGCTCATAAGTAGTGCGTTGTCGAGGCCCTTGCAAAGAAGTGCGTGGGACAACACATAAATCGGAACCGGTATCTATTAAAAATTGAAGCTTACTTTTACGGTCGGAAACTTGGAGGCGGCTGGGTGGTTGCGGACAGACGCTAGCCGCCATTAGGCGCTGCCCTGTGCGTTTTCCGAAACGAAAGAGCACGGGGTTGTGCATCTTTTGGCATGTTCCCTGTATCGGCGGTGATACCAACAAACAGATTCGGTGGACATATTTCGACGACGAGGACTAGGTGAACGGGTACGCATGTTAGAACGTTTCATATTCAGAGACGAACGACCAGTTGCTGTAAGGGCTGCTATCTGATGTGTGAGTTTATCAATACGAGCTGTGAGACTGGTCATCTCATTAGACGGTGAAGTAAGAGCCACGTGAGCCTGCGGTGTTACCTCGTTTACCGTATCGGCAAGTTTTGCTACGTCATCAAGAGGAGCGTTCCTTTGGGTAGCTATAACAGCTTGAATATGGGGAGGTAAACGATTTGACCACAAAGTACGCAAGAAATCCTGTGGAATTGAGGAACCACCAAGATTTGCGAGATGACGCAAAAATTGGGATGGCTTCCTGTCACCGATTTCTTCGTGTGTTAAAAGCTGGCGGACACGTTGCTCTTGTGAAGAAGTTAGGCGTTCGATTAATTCAGTTTTCAGTTTATCAAACTTACCGGTTTCCGGTGGATTGGAAACTATGTCTTTCACTTCTTTAATAACAGGACCGTCGAGTTGTGAAATAGCGTAATAATATTTGGTGGAG
>JAIUCT010006718.1:0-26811 GCA_021307375.1 Tetraneura akinire
GCGCCGAAATGTGGTATGCGTCAAATTGTTTCGCGTCGAAATGACCGTGTCTATTTGACGTGCGTCGAAATTTCTGCGTCGAAATGACGGGTCACCTAAAATCTGAAGTTATTGATGGTTTCAATGTTAAAAGTAAATCCGATATTTCCTGAACTTTTTTATTTGGTAAGCGAACTGATAAAGGTGCCTTTTTTAAACCAGGGCTTGGAACCTTTATGATTTTTTCGGTTTCGGTTCCAAATCGGTACTTCAAAAAAATAAAAATTCGGTACCGGTTTCGGTTCCGGTTCTTAAAATTACAGAATTAAGATTTCGGTTCTGGTACCGGTAAATACCGGTATTTAGAGGTATATTTTTTTTTCAAAAAGTAAAAAAAAAACCAAGTATAAACTTCATTCATATACCCATAGTCGCAAATTGAGGGGATAAGCCCCCCAAACTTAGCCTTTTTTCATTAAAGAAGCATTATAATTTTCATTCTAGATTTACTATTAAATATTAATACATTCTTTTTTATAATAATTAATATTATATACCTACATTAGATCACATATACTAGTATACTACAATATAATAATAACTGCCTACATAATATTATTATAATTAAAAAATATTAATAAATATAATAATATATATTATGTTCATAATAAATAATTATAATTATCGCTCATCTGACGACTTGCACTCACAGTACTCACACACATACACACTGCACGTGCTACGGCCGGTCGCATTTATAAAGATATAAATATCCATACATGCGATAATGGTCTGTAATTTCTAAATAAAACTTTGAAATTGCATGCACATTATAATTTTCCAGATAAACCTATTGGGTCTTGGGTCTTATATTAATATAATAAAAAAAAGCCCACATTATTAAATATGTGACAAAAATATTCGGAATACTGTATTCAGAATACTTTTAAAAAGTATTCAAAATATTGTATTAAATACTTTTAAAAAAAAGTATTTAAAAAGTACTCGAAATAGTTAAAAAGTACTCTGAATGTCTGAATACAATATCCCGAATACTGTATTCGGAATACTACCCAAGTCTGATAATATTATATACTTCGATAGTTAAAAGTTGAAATTGGAGGTAGTAAGATAGTATAACCGTATAATGTACTTACGTATTAATGAATACTTACCAAAAAAATTACCAATAAAATGACAAATACGAGTAAATAAACTTACTTTTACTTTACCACTGCAGTGTTTACATACAGATAATTTATTGCTTTCATCCACTTTGCTACCGGAAACATACCCTATTCGTGAAAATCGGAGTATTATTTCAGGTAGTATTTTTGTACACAGACATAAAAAAAAAAAAAAAATCACACATCATTGTAAAACCAATACATTCTTCTCTTCGCTCAGAATCTTAAAATATATAAAATATATTGTACCACTACTACATCTGACTCAATTTCCGAAGAAAATGTTGATGATCCAGAACTTTGTCATTCTAAAGCAATATTTAAGAACGAAAAACCAACCTACTGTAAGAAAATTTAATGAAAAAATGGATTCATATGCCTGCATTTAAGAAAATATGGATCTTTTGACGACGATGTTTCAGTTAAAATTTCAAATGCTTTTTTCAGCATAGGAGACTCTTCTTCAATATTTTGTTTTTTTTTTCATTCTTTGACTGTAGGAATATTTGGAGCTTTGTAAATATTTTTTGGTTCTTCTACATGTTTATCTGTACTGTCCGTGGCTGACGATATGATTTCCTCTCTATCATTATCTACAAGTGTTGTTACGTTTTGTGTTGTTGATATCTGTAAAATAAAGAATAATGTTAATAAAAAGTAAATATTATTATGCTTATTTAATTGTTACAGGCACCAGACTCCGAAGAAGAATGGTTAGAGTTAGCACAAGTTTTTGAAAGAAAATGGAATTTTATCTTTTAATGAAGTTGTTACAAATCCCTATCAACAGCGGCACATAATTCTATAATTATAAACATTTCTTTAGTATAGTACTATTTGCTTTAGTTGACGTAGACTATTGCTTTAGGTACGTAGATGTCGGTTGTCAGGGGAGACTTTCTGATGGGGGTGTTTTTAAGAATACTATGTTATACAAAAAACTGGAAGAAAGATCTATGGCAGTCCCTCCCCCATCAATACTCCAGGATTCCTATGCTATCTAAGTACCGTATGTAATTCTGGCTAACAAAGCTTTTGCACTCAATGAGTACACTATGAAACCATATGATGGAAGGCCAGACAGAGGTTCTCAGGAAAGAATATTTAACTACAGGCTATCTCGAGCACGCAGAGTCGTTGAGAACGCTTTCGGAATTCTCATCTCAGTATTTAGAGTACTACGTAAACCTATGTTACTAGAACCAAAAACAGCTTCTAAAATTGTTCTCACCACTATTCATTTACACAATTATTTAAGAAAAAAACCAAATACACGAACACTATATAAGCCACCTGGATTTCTAGATAGTGAGATAGATGGGGAACTTAGACCTGGAACTTGGAGAGATGAACCAACACCTACATCACTACTAAATTTGCCTTGTATTCCACGAAAAGCAGGAAATTATGCAAAAGAAATACGATCACATCTAGCTCATCATTTTGTAACCAATGGTCAAATACCGTGGCAAAATAGATATAAAAATTGGAACTTACATCTTCGGGAATCGTGTCAGATGTTACATTAGGTACGTCTTTATCTTTCATAAAACTGAAGTCATCAAAAGCAAACCATTTTGATACGTAAACTTGATGTGTTCCTGTTATAAAATAATGATTACAAAGTTAATAATTCATTAGTGTTAAAACTATAATAGTTTGTAGTTAATATTAAAATTAAAACTGTTCAAATTAAAATTCTATTTATTCGTATTTTAATTTTAATGTCGACCTATTTTTACCTAATAATGATTATCCACCAAATTCTAAAGTAAAAAAACTTTTAACAACTTTTATGTCAAAAAAAAATTATGTAGTACATTATAGAAATTTGAAGCAGGCAATACATAACGGGTTACAGGTAACAAAAATACATAAAATTATTAGATTTGTTCAATCGAAATGGATGGTACCTTACATAAAACTATGTACTAATATGAGAGTTAAATCAAATAATGAATTTGACCGTCAATTTTGGAAATTATTAGTAAATAGTGTATTCGGAAAATGTATGGAAAAATGTGGGTAAAAGAACGTCTATGAAATTAGTTACAACCGATAAAGCAGCTCATAGGTATATGAGTAAACCAAACTTTTTAGATAGAATAATATACTCAGAAAATTTAATGGCTGTAATAATGCAAAATGAGAAAATAAAATTTGATAAACCGATTTATGTTGGACAGGCTATTCTAGACATTTCCAAAACTATTATGTATGATTTTCACTATAATGTAATGAAAGCGAAATACGATAAAAATATTTCGCTTTTATATACAGAAACCGATTCTTTGATATATAGTATTACAACAAATAATTTTTTTCTTCATTTAAAAAACGATTTAATAGACCTACTTTGACACTTCTAATTTCCCAGCAACACATTTTTGTTACAGTAATCAGCATAAAATCAACCTGGTTTTTTTAAAGACGAAATAAAAAGTGAAATAATGACAGAATTTATTACATTACAACCAAAATTATATTCATACATTGTATGGGGTAAAGAATATAAAAATGCTAAGTGGGCTAAAAAATATATGGAACATTTCTAGTTTACGGGGCACCTTTTTTTTTGCGATTTTTTTTTTTTGTATCCTAAGTAAATCAATGAGAAAAAAATATTGGCGCAAAAAAAAATTTGCGCAAATCATTAGTTTTTAATTTAGAGCCATTTTAAATTCATCTATATTGATAGATTTACTTAAATAGAGAATTTTGGCAATTCGTGTTTGATGCAGTTGTAGCCTAGTGGTCTAATGCGTCCTTCCGTGCGCGCTGGCACCAGGTTCGAAACACACTATATTTTTGCACTTTTTTCATGGATTTTCCAACATTTTAATTTAATTTATAATGAATTAATGACAATATATCAAAAAGATAATAAAAGTACATGCAATAAATCACTAAAATAAGATAAAAGTTTAATGTTATCAACGTTAAAGTTTTTTTCAAGTGGAAGGGACGCTCGCTACGCCTACCGGCTTCGCTCGCTTACTCAAGCGCCGCCCGGCGGCGCTTTTCGTTGAGGATGGGGCTACGCCCCAAGGGACGGAAGGCTAACTACCTAATACCTACCCCATAGACCCTGATACTGGTGCGGATAGGCAGTGATTTCATGTGACCTAAAACCTAGCCATTAAATATTTATTTAATGATTGGTCCCTATAATGTGAGTATAAACAATCGAAATTGATTTAATAAAGTAGGAATAATGCCCAAAAAAATTTAAATATTCGAAAAAAGTGCAAACAATTTATTTATGTATGCTAGGATTGAACTCGAAGTATTGAATAAAAGTATGACACACTAAACCACTAGGCCATAACGCTCATTGAATTAATAAATTAATAAATTGAATTATTTAAACTAATCTTATAAAATCATGAAATTTCAAATTGCAATAACTTCGGAAATAATTGATTGCGCCAAATTCTGATTACACCATTATTTTTTTCAGATAAAACTACATGTGATAAAAAAAAAAAAATCGCAAAAAAAAAAGTGCCCCGTAAACTAGAAATATACCAAATATATTATTAAAAAACATATGAAATTCGAACATTATATTAATATTAATATATTATCAGATTTTATTAAAACTAAAAATTCTAACAGTTTAAATTCATATTATAATATGAATTTAATTCAATCAAAGAAGCATAAAGTATATTCTAAAAGAATTAATAAACTTGTATTAAGTGTAAATGATGATTAAAGATTTATATCAAAAGATGGATACATGGATACACTAGCGCACGGACATTATAAAATAATATAATAAAAATATTAATTATAAAAAAAAATCTGATACTCCTGCCTCAGGGATATAGGTGTGCATATCGTACAGTGGCGTATCTAGGATTTTTTTCAAGGGGGTGTTATATCCATCTTTGTCTATAACCATAACTATTTTGTATATTAGGAGCCAAGGGGACAAATATCTTCAAGGAGCCTAGTATTTTATTTAAAACTATACCAACATTAATAATATTATACATTTATTTTTAAATATATTAGATCACAAAATAATGTCCATTCTTCGTGGTTTTTGAGATAATTCATCCAACACTTCTTCTACATTAATTTCTATATCTCGATTCAAAAAAGGATCCAAAAAATTCTTTCCTGCGAAGATTCACTCGTTGATGTAATTGTTTAATCTAATCTGTGGTAATACCAGGAGTTGGACACTTTCGTGCTGCGAGGCGATAAGAGATATTTCTTAGATATTATCTATAAATACCGTGTTATTACTTATCAGTGTCCATTCAGATTGTTCTATTCTGTGGTAATACTGAATACTAAGAAATACTAAGAATACCGTTATACAGAGTTATGGCTCAAGCATCTAAAAGAGAAATAAGAAAAGTGAAATGAAAAAAAAAAAAAGGTTCTGGCGGGTGATATATCACCCAGATCACCCCCCGTAAATACGCCACTGATATCGTAGTATTTGAATATAATTATAATTTAAATGCAATGTTAAACCATTGCATTCGAAAAAACGATTCTGAGCGAAGATCAGTCAGATAATATAGGTATTGATTAATGTATTGCCGTTTTTTCGTCATTTTTTCATCGTTTTTTCTAACGCATAGGATCAATTTTGAGAAATGACCTAAATAAAGTACCAAGAACATCCACTTTCCTACCGGAAACATATGCTATTCATGAAAATCGGACCATTATTTCGGGTAGTATAAGTGTCTTCAGTCATAAAAACAAAAAAATAAAAATATAAATTTTAAACAGCTATAAAAAAAATTGAGACCATGGATTTTTCTAATATTTTGATATGGTGATTCAGACATGAAAAGAAAAAAAAACGGAGGTCACCCATCCGCTGTCGATGCTTGGCTACGGTGCTCAACACCGAGATAGTGTTCGGGAATGTTTCGCCGACTACACACGCGTCTCCCATAGAGCCATTTTTTAGTGAATGCGTTTTTTCGTCATTTTTTTCATAATATTTTCGTTTAAACTAAAAATATCAACATTAAACGGCTATAAAAAAAAAATTGAGACTAGGGATTATTCTAATATTTTTAATTAATGTTAAGTAATATATAAATATACTTCAGTAAAATTTTCAGACCTTTATACCAAATATTGCTAATTTTATCAAACATTATATACAAAAAAACGAGAATTTTACGAAATATTCAAAGTCCTATATTTTGTAGAAAAATGAACGTAACGGTTCAAAAATTTTATCACATATTCATAGCATCTATATGACTCCCAAAAAAATTTTCAATTCTCTAACTTAAATGCTGGAATATTCCAATAAAATATAATCTGTTCTAGTGATGATCAAAATTTCAAATATTTTATAACCATCAATGATACAAATTTCTTACAGCTAAAAATTTGGAACATTGATATTAGATGGTAAAAAACTCAAAATAGTAAAATACCTATATAAATTTAATTTCTTTGAAACTCCAGGTAGGGGGAATATTGTAAGTCTTTTTATATGAGAACATTTATTTATAATTAATAGTTAACAATATTTAATGACAAATATATAAACTTATGATAATTTATAACAATTAAATAAATTAAAAATAAATAACTAATAAACTAACACATGCATTGGCGCAACCAAGGGGATGGACTTTGTGTCCAGAACCACTTCATGGGTTTGATATTTTCCTAGTACATAAAAAATTATTTATAACAATAAAATAATTTTAAATACAAATGTATCATTTGTGTTTTTGACTAGTGTTTTTTTTTTTAGCACATTACATAATATATAAAATAAAAATAAAATAATTAAAAATAAATTACTTAAAATAATTACATAAACTTGACTAGATACAGACTAGTTTTCTTTCCAAGTACATAAAAAATGATTATTATACAACAATAAAATTATTTTAAATACAAAATGATCATTTGTGTTTTTGACTAGTTTCTTTTTTCTAGCACATTACATGTATAAACAAAAATAAAACTAATGATAAATCATAACAATGAAACAATTAAAAATAAATTACCATCACATAAATTTGACTAGATACAGACTTATTTCATTTCCTAATATATAAAAATGATTATATAACAATTAAATTATTTTAAATAAAAAAAACATCATTAATGTTTTTGACTAGTTTCTTTTTACTAGCACATTAAAAATTATAACTTATGATAATTTATAACAATTAGTAAATTAATTACAAATTAATTACTATCACATATATCAGACTACAGACTATTTTTCGTTTTCTAGCATATTAAAAATTTTATTATTATTATTTATTATACAATATATTAAAGTAATATTATTCTTGCTCTCTAAGATTAGAGGAGTCCCACTTCTTGCTTTTAATTATTACAGCTGAAGGTTTTAAAATCAATAGTGTGTAATAGAATGTTCAATCCAGATAATCTTCATTAATTAATTAGTTTGAGCCATAGTCTAAATATTTTTGATATTACTGAATTGCCGTTCAACTGATGCATTTACACAAATAGAAGTCTTATCATCCAATTTATTAGAAAATAACCCAATCATCATATTTTTCAGTATACCTTTATTTACAACACATTTTAGAAGAGTGTCCATTAAATCATCAGCCATTCCTAAATAAAATAATAACCTATTAGACAAAGTAAAACTTTAATAAAAGGTCCCCGTGAAACAACCAGACAAGTCCATATTTCCCCCAAAATCACTTTTTGATGTATTCTTATAAAACTGTATTTCTTTAAATTGCTATGGATGAATGAAACAAGTCCTGTTATTATTTACAGAGATATTGTGTAAATGGACTTGTCTGGTTTTTGCCCGAAATTGTTGTTTATATAGTAAGCAGTGGCGTATTAAGAATTTTGGCACCCTGGGCCAATTTTTATTTAGTGCCCTTACCAAATAATGTTGTCATATTGACACATACACGAAACGATACTATCAGTGACACCCAAAACACAATTGAATACTAACACAAAAACTAATACTGGTGCCACTGAAGTTACATAAACTTAAACTAAACATTTATTAAGACGGACCGTTTGCAAAAACTAAACCAACGCGAGATACGCCGGCCGTGATAGCACACCGCCGTCAACCACCAACGCTAGATAGTGCGGCAGCTAAACACCGATGCACGACCACGACACGGCATATTGGAGCGAACTTACTCCCCCCGTTGAAAGTTGTAGAACATTCAGGCCAACTAAAAAAATATGAAACAATAAATCCTTTGATTAAACAAAAAAAAACAAAAAAAATTATACATGAATGAAAACAATAATAGATATTTAACACAATAAGCATAATACAATAAAGGTATAAATTTAGACAAAATAATTTCCTAGTTGAAAAATAAATAGTAATACATCATAATGAAAACAATAATAGATATTTAACGAAATAAGCATAATTCAATAAAGGTATAAATTTACACAAAATAATCTCCTAGTAGTCTTGAGCATTTTGATTGGAAACACAGCGATTTTAGTTACTGGACGTTGGAACTCCTTGCCATCTGAATTACAAACTGTTACCACCCTTGTTATGTCATCCTTGCCGGGATGTATCTTGGTAACACGAACCAGTTTCCACTTGAGTGGAGGTTGATTGTCATCCTTCAATATTGCTAGTTTGCCAATCTTAATATTATTACTATGTGACAGACATCGACCCCTTTTGTGGAGTTGTAGTAAATACTCCTGGTTCCATCTCTTCCAAAACATTTGAGATTGGAGCTTGACCAATTCCCATCTTCTCACACGATTTAAAGGGATGCCAGTAGAATCAGGTTCAGGCGGAAGAGTTAATACTCCACCCACAAGGAAGTGACCCGGGGATAGAGCGGTGAAATCTGTTGTATTGTCGGACATAGGAGAGATAGGCCGCGAGTTGAGACTGCTTCAATTCGGCATAATAAGGTGCTCATTTCTTCAAATGTGAGCAGATCCATTGAATTTATTTTGAGAAGATAGCGCTTGGTGGATTTGACTGCTGCCTCCCACAAGCCACCAAAATGAGGCGCTGATGGTGGTATAAAGTGCCATTGTATACTTTGACTAGATAAGGACTCTTCTATGGATGGTTGACCACTTGTTTTCACAAAGTATTGGTGCAAGGTCTTATTAGCACCAACAAAATTGGTGCCATTCTCGCTGTATATATGATTGCATTGGCCTCGACGTGCCATAAATCTGGTGAGGGCTGCTAAAAAAGCATCTGTAATCAGACCATTTACCATCTCCAAATGTATTGCCCTTGTTGTAAAACAAACAAACACAGCAATATAACACTTTATATGAACAATTATTCTTAGGCCACTACGAATCAGGATTGGACCGCAAAAGTCAACACCAGAACGCAAAAAGGGATGTTAAATGATTAATCTTTCCCTTGGCAGCGGAGCCATGAATGGAGTTGTAAAGGTTGGCTTTGCACGAAAACAAATGGAACAACGCTTAACGGTTTGCTTTGCTAGAATTCTACCTTTAATTGGCCAGTACCGTACATGTATGTTTGACAATAATCCTTAGGGCCCAATGTAGAGTAATCGTTTATACTCATATTCAAATATTAACCTAACCCAATGTAGAGTAATCGTTTATACTCATATTCAAATATTAACCTTCGTAGTTTGAGACTTTGTTGCGGACGTAAGGTGACCGAGCACAAATCACGACGCACAACACAATTTTAAAAGGGATATATATATAAATATATATATATATATCGAGTTTATTAAATTAAGTAATTTAATAAACAGACTAAAATAGTAAATACCACAATAGTACAATATACAACAAGAATAGTTGACTATGTTTTAACAAACATAAAGTTCAGAATGAACCTTTACAATAATATTAAATAATATTATTAACGGAAACGTAACGTAAATCTCGCGCTCGATTCCGTACGAAGACTAACGAGCAGGCGGCGGTAGCGGTGGTTCACCGATCATCGCCGCCGTCGATAAACGTAACTTTGCTCAAACCAGTATTTGCATATAATTCGGGTAGTCCCGTCTTAATAAGCAAATAGGAACGGTAGGCCGTCGGGGTGGACGGGTGAAATCTGACAGGCGTGAAACACGACCGTGTCAACTTGAATGGCAGTACCATGGGATATTTACTGTCAAAGGCTATATTTGAATTTGTTAGCCGACCACCAACTCTAATTACCCCATGGCAACTCGAAACCCAAAATCTTCTGTCACCTCATCAATTCGGCTTCCGTAAAAGTAGATCTACCATGGACCTCCTAACAATATTACACACCAACATTAGTGATACATTAAAAAAAAATAACCATTTATTAATGATATCCTTAAATATTGCGAAAGCATACGATACAGTATGGAAGCATAGAGTTCTCACAACACTCCCAAAATGGAATTTTAAAGGTAATATTCTAAAATTCATTAACAACTTCTTAACTTTTAAGTTAAACTTTTATAATTAAATATAGAAATACCATATCTTCTCTATTTGAAACCGAAAATAGATTACCTCAAGGATCCTCTATAAGTGTAACACTCTTCCTTATAGCTATCAACGATATAAACACCCATGTAAAAGAACCAGTTAAAACTCTTATCTTCGCTGATGATTGCAGCATCAAAATATAAATAAGCATATTATATTATAAGCATATAAATCTTAGAACAACTTGTTCTTTTATACAACAAGCAATCAACAATGTCAACCAATGGTCCAAGGAAACAGGACTTATCTTCCCCCCTCCAAATGCAAATCTATTTTATTCAACCGTAAAAGAAATATAATCAACGAGCCCTAGATCAAAATGCAAGAAACAATTATTCCTTATACCTTATACTAACAGTCTTCGCCTTCTAGGTTTAACTTTTGATAATAAACTAAAGTGGACAGCACATATTAAGAAATTGAAAATTTCTACTTCAAAAAAATTAAATATAATCAAAACCATTTGTCACTATAACCCACATAACATTTTCCAATTTTAAATCTTTAGTTAATCTTTAGATTTGTTTAAATTGTTAACATTATATTAATAAACACTATACAATCTCTTAAAAATATACATTTTTAAATATTTATTTGTCCCTTTTTTTATAATATTTAATAAATGTTAATTTTGAATTTAATGATAAATGTTAAATATTTAATTTTCATTGAACATAAAATGAAGGTTTTAATATAAATATTAATTATAGAATAAAATATTAATCTTTATTAGTAATTTGTTATTTAATCTATATATGAGATAATTTGTGATATATTAATTCCATGTTAAATTTATGTTTTGAAAACAATGTTTAAAATTTTACATGTGTAAAATGTTAATTACACTTTTTAATATAAATATTGAATTATTATATTTAAAATATAATTAATAATTATGCTTACTCTATACAATTTTAATAATTTATTATAAAATACAATTATATCATTTTATTGGTATTCACCATAATTTAAATTAACGTATCAACATTACAGTTTACGTAAATACAGCAGTATGTATTGCGTTGTTCCCGAATAATGTATATGTATATACAAGATCGGAAAAATATGGAATCATTTATTTATGATGCGAGTACAGTGCCGCAACAATAGGGGACGCTGGGTATGCATTGCATTCCCTGACCAGAGATTTATTTTTAGATAGGGGCCCCATATTAAGAGTAATATTATAATATTATTTATAAATTTTATTCATAAAATAAAATAAAAAGAGCTGATACTCCTGCCGCACAGGATACGGGTATGCGAATCATAGCGTTTAATTTTACTTAAGATTTGAATGCAATGATAAACCGTGGCATTCGAAAAAACGATTCTGAGCGAAGTTCAGTCAGATTATAATTTTCGTTTGAACTAAAAATATCAACTTAAAACAACTATATAAAAAAAAAAATTGAGATTAGGGATTTTTCTAATATTTTAGTATGATGTTAAGTAATATGTAAGTATACTTCAGTAAAATTTTCAAACCCTAATACCAAAAATTGCCAATTTTATCAAACATTATATACCTTAAAACGAGAAATTTACAAAATATTCGAAGTCCTATATTTTGTAAAAAAATTTAAAAAAACGGTTCAAAAATTTTACCACATATATGTAATAGCTATATGAACACCCAAAAAAAATTTCAGGTCTCTATCTTAAAAATTGCTTGAGTTATCGTGAAATATAGAAATCGAATTCGTCAAAATTTCATTTTTCGCGAAAAATACCGTTTTTTCGTCATTTTTTCGCCGTTTTTTCTACCGCATAGGCTCAATTTTGAGAAATTCGAAAAATGACCTAAGTAAAGTACCAACTACATCCACTTTGCTACCGAAAACATACCCTATTCGTGAAAATCGAAGCATTATTTCGGGTAGTATTTTTGTACACAGATATAAAAAAAAAAATCACACATTATTGTAAAACCAATACATTCTTCGCTTCGCTCAGAATCTAAAAAATGAAACTCGAAATATTGTTGTCATCCAAATATCACATAATAGTTATGCTTATGATATATTTTCCGTCCATTATCGATTGATGCCATAGTCATAGACATAATACGTATTGTATTATACACACAATATAATACATAAATATAATATATTATATAATCGAACATGTTTTAATTGAATAGAAAAATACTTGAAAATATAGAAATAACTAATAAGAAATTGGAAAGTGGAAGTAGTTGGTACTTCATTAAGGTCATTTTTCGAATTTCTCAAAATTGACCCTAAATGGTAGAATAAACGACGAAAAAACGGCATTTTTCAAGAAAACTGAAATTTCGACGAATTCGATTTCAATATTTCACGATAACTCGGACAATTTTGAAGTTAGAGACTTGAAAATTTTATTGAGTATTCACATAGGAATTATATATATGTGGTAATTATGGTAACAAATTCGACCCTTTTTAGACACTTATACCTATAAATCCACCCATAAATTTATTTATTGAATATACGTATAATATACGAATATACCACAGAAGAAAGGGATTAAAAATATCAAATACTTATAAATTGCTTAGAAAAAAGGGGGCGGGGGGCCCATAATTCTGTCTTGCATTGGGGCCTGCCAATAGCAAGTTGCGGCACTGTGCGAGTATAGTCAAGACTTCAAGAGTCGCGACTTTTAGTTAGAACTTAGAACACATCGCGTATTACAAATAAAGTTCCATGCATTTATTGCCATTTAAGCATTAAGTAGGGATAACGTATACCTTTAAATCTATAATATCATTTTATAGCGTTAAAATATCCACGAGTAATAATATAATAATAATTAATAATTAAATATTATGAATAAAGCAGCGGGGGCAATAACATAATATTACATTATTTCCAACTATATATAGGCCGTTGCCTATACTTGGCTATACTTGCCTGTCAGTTATCAGTTTATCACTATTGGTACGAAGTTGTTTATTGTTTGCTTGCCAACTATTATTATTAGTATATTATAATATAACATTATTATAGGTACCTAGAATAATATTAAACGTTTTCATCTTGAACTCGGAAATTTATTATATAATTATAAAATTGATAATGACGATACAAATATTGTGAAATAGGAGAATTATTATAAAATTAAAATTAATAGTGTTAATAATATATGTGCATTATACTCGTATACCTAGTTGTATTATATTATTATTATAGGAACATAACAACATTTTAGCGTGTATATTATTTGTGTATAATAATGTATAGAAATTATTTTAAAATTAGAAAAACATATTTTTATTTATCAAATAAAATATAAGATGTTGTTGCTGTACTCTGTTGTGCTAAATATTTTATATATTTATAATTTGTGAATAAATTATTTTATTGTATTTATTATTATCGTTATGGCTTATGGAACTATAATATCTATGCCAAGCGTCCTCGATTTCATATTTCATATTTCATACAGTCAAAGTATGTCAGATATTTTTTTTCAATATTTTTGTTATAGTTAATACCATCAACATTAGGTAAATTAGCTTTCGCATATCTAGTTACTGACTGACATATACCTCCTCGTATACCCTGTTCTAACATTAATTGCATTTCATAATCCTGTAATCGATCTAATTTAATATTGGTATATTTCAACATAGCATCGAAAGCAAAACCTGGTGCAGTTAAATAGAACGATGCATCTAAATTTAGAGTTTTCAGACAGAGATCTCTGAAATTCTCGAAAACATCAGTAAGGATTAATATATCAGTCTTTAAATATAAATCACTATAATCACCTAATGTTTTAATATTAAAATGTTTCCAAATTTTTTGTGCATGCTTATAGTCTTTATTAGAAATATGTTCATCTATTAGAGAATTATAAAAGTTGGATTTCGGAGGTAGACATTTAATTTTAAGTTTATTCCAATTATCTACATATTCATAAGGGAATACTCTTTTTCGAGTTACTAAATTTATTGATTTTAATGGAAAAAATTTTAATGTTTCCCTAAATCTAGTTTTATCTTCAGCTAAATTATCAGCTAAATTATTTAGTGAATCTGCCATAAACCTATATGTATCAATAAATTTAATGTAAAAATTATTTTTTATTTGCTTACTAAATGAAATATATTTTTCATTAGAATTTGGAGTAACACAGATATTTTTATTATTATAGGATAGCTGTCTAATTATGAAATGACTATCATATGATAAATTATGAAAATAAATTGGGATAAATTTAGAATATTGTGCTACAAAATTACATTCTAAACATAGTGCTCGTCTAAATTGACCAGTCAAGTGTGAGTGATCCCTAACCTTAAATACATTATTACTTATATTAAATGGTTTAGAACAAATTTTACAAAATTTCGATTTTTCAAATTCTAATTTTTGCATTTCTGTTAACCTAGCCATGGGTTTATTAATTTTGTAAAGGTTATAAATTTTTTTAGAAACAGCAATAATTGACATCATAAAATGTTTCGCAGCATTTTTTCCTCTATAAATTTCAGGTTTGGTTGGTATTTTAAATTTGTCTATTAGTATTTTAGGAATTTGTGAATAATCAATTTGTATATAGAATCCATAACTCATAGGTTTATGTATATGAGTTATGGTGGTATTTGTTTTTGTTGAAATTGGAACAGGTTTTAAAAAACATTCAAAGTCAGCATATATTACAATTGGTATACGTTCACAATGGATAAAATTGTTAAATTGTATAAATTTACTATCATTATTATCCATCATAATCGGATTACACAATTTATTTCTCCTACAAACTTTTTTATGTTTTTCTAGACCTAATAACCCCCATGGTTTATATTTATTTGGTTTAGTACTAAATGTTACAAAACACCTTTTACAAAATAATAATTTATTTTTATTTTTCGTTCTATGAGGTCTAATAAGTCTAGAAAAATTTTTTATATAGCTATAATGAAACGTATTATTCTTCCCATAAAAAAATAAATCAAAATGGTTTGATTTTTCATCATTACATACATACAGAGGGTAAATAATATTGTTTTCATTACAACTATAAATATTTACTGAGACATAATTTATTCTCTCAAAACGTTTAATTTGGGTAATCGGCGTTGGAAAGTTAATACAGTTAAAATTTAATTTACTTTCTTTTTCTAAAAAATTAAAATGATTGTTATTAAATATATTTTTATTTTTATTATATTTAGAAAGAATTGCGTATTTAAAACACTTATTGTCTGTATTTTTAACATTTATTATGGCTTTTCTATTTAAAATTTGTTTAGGTAATTCAATATAACTCCCCCCTTTTAACATATTTATTTTATTCGTTCTTAATTGTATACCATCTATACTTTTTAATGACCAACCAGACCCCTTCAATGATAGATTAGTTTCTTCTTTTAATAATTTATTAAATGATTGATTAATTTTTTTTTTTTTAAATTAGTATATGCATATATGGTAACATTATTGGTTTTAAATGCAACATTATGTAATTCATTAGTACATATATTTTCATATGTACAATCTAAAAATAAATTAAATTTATAACAAGACTCTTTACATAAATATTTCAACTAGGAAACTAACATTGAAGATATTGATAAAAAAAATAAATTAAAGTCTAAGTAATTATTATGATTTTTAATAAAGAAAGTTTTAGACCTTGAATTCTGGAACGTTTCAATTTCAATAAGTCCGCTACCAGTTGTACTTAGCCGATCAGCTTTCTTTATTCGTCGTCTATTCATTTTTTATATAATATTTTATATATTATCTCCTTTTACTGAAAATAGTTAGTTTATATTATTTCATTTATATCAATCAATGAATAAAAATACTAACATTAAAATATTTAAAATTATTTGTAAAGATATATTTCTCTTATATGTTGAATGCTGTAAAAAAACAATAATCTCAAGCTTCCTGTTCACTATATAATATTGTTTGTAGGTTTATATATTCTTCAAGATGTAAAATCAACCTATAATAAGTTTAACAATTATTAATATGAAAAAAAATTAAAGTACTATTGTGGTGATCCCACGTAGATCACGGTGATCACGATGTAACACGTTCTACGTAGTATTGACGAAGTCAGTTCCACCGATGTCTCGTAAAAAGAAAAAAAAGACAACTTCTATTATATTTGAATAAATAAAATAGTTATCAATAATAATAATAAAATAGTTATTTCATTATCGGTATTCATTGTAAACATATTCATTGTATCCAGTTTGAAAAAAAAAATTAAAATACTGAACACTAATAATTTAAAAAATAGAAATAAATTAATAAGGAGAATCTTAACGACAATGTAACTTTGGTAGATTACGACTAAGATAGTATGTATTGTATAAACATAATGATCACTTCTAAGTCGGGTCCCTCCTCTTATAAAGAGTTTTCTTCACCGATGTCTCGTAAAAAGAAAAAAAGATAACTTCTATTATATTTCTATTATATGTAAAAAACAATATTAATTGGTCGACGACGCCAACGAAAATTACGTAAATAAAGTATTTATATGTTTCTAATCAGTGTTTTGACCGAAACGTTCGATCATAAAGTTTTAATAGTTATAATAATAGTTCTAATAATTTATTATAATATATTGATAATTCTTTAGATCGTAACATGTAATAAAAATAATAAGTCAACACCTATAAATAATAATAAGGTAATTAATTTTATAAGAGTGGTAATAACAATAATATGGAAAAAAAACTCTTTATAAGAGGATGGACCCGACTTAGAAGTGATCATTATGTTTATACAATACATACTGATACTATCTTAGTCGTAGCCTACCAAAGTTACGTTGCCGCTAAGATTCTCCTTATTAATTTATTTCTATTTTTTTAAATTGTTAGTGTTCAGTATTTTAATTTTTTTTTCAAACTGGATACAATGAATATGTTTACAATAAATACCGATAATGAATCAGACGGAACATTACAAAGTGTAAGTACCTACCTACATAATGAAATTATATTATTTTTTTTAAAAAATGTTTTATTAATAATTGAAACCATTTTTTTTTAAAAAAAATATAAAATAGTATCTAAAAAATTTTATTTTCATATATAATATGATATATTATTATACTATATTATATTTTCTCGTATTTAATATTTATGTTTTTAATATTTTTTATTTTATTTAAGGAATCTATTTTTTTTAATTCGGTGAATAATAAAAGAAAAAAAACAATGAAGAAACAAGAAAATTTTAAAAAAAATAAGGTATTATTATTTATTATACTTATTAAATAAATGATATAAAACAATTAATTTTTTTTTTTAGCTTAATTCGTATATTGATAAATTGACTAAGGAATGTGAAATCGATATAAATCCTAATACTAAACTGGAAAATATTGTACAATTACAAACTAAGGACAAAAAATTCAATATAAAATTGGACGATAATGATGGTGAAAATTATTGGATTTTACATCATTACAAAACAAAAGATATAAAACATGATTCACCACAAACAAGGTAATATAAAAAAAATATATTATATTTTTTATGGTAAACGTTTAAAATTATTTTATTATTATAATTTCAGATGGAAAAAATCCAAGTTTTCATTAAAAATTACTACATCGAGCCATAATAAAAACGATGAGGAACTTTTAAACACGTTAAATAATGTCATGGAAATTGCAATGAATCGATTCATGACAGATACGAGAAAAATCAAAAAATATGAAAAATAAATTTTAGATTTAAAAATAAAAAATAATTATTTCAACATAAAATGCCTTATAATTTATATACCTATATATACAAGTAAAATATATATCTATTTATTTATTTATATCTATATATTAAATTAAAAATATTATGAAAGTATTATATTTAATATAATATTGCTATTAGTAGTTAACCAAAATATAATATTATTTTGAGTTGATGAAAATATTAAATTTTATATAAAATTGATATTAGTAATAAAAAAATTGATTTACATATTATTGAAAGAATGATTTTAAAAATATTATAGATTATTTGAAAAAAATTATTTTAAAACATTATTATTTGAAAATTGAATGATTTTATATTATATATTATTGAAAAAAAATTTTAAAATGATTATTATTTAAAAGAATTGAATTATTTTATATAACATTCGAATTATTAAAAAAAGTATACATATTATTATTATAATATTTATTAAGAGAAATTACGTAAAATAATATATTATTGTGTATTATGTATTGTATATTCGTAAAAACTTAATCATTATGGTCTACCTAAATGATTAAACATGTTACGTAGATTGATAATATTGTGAATACGTTATACCTAGTGTACAGATGGCATGGTTCCAGTGGTTTTCGAACTCCGCACCATATATTACATAATATATGCTACGTGTCACTAATATGGTTAACAATAATCTAAATATTTTTCTGATCTGATTATTCAGTGGCTACGAATTCGTGGAATAACATACAACACATAATGTTCATGTGTAACATAATACACATATAAATAAATTATTATATTAATTATTATACATTTTATTTGATGATATTATTTGAAAAATTGTTATTAATGATATTATTTTTTATGGGGGAGGTGATGCTGTACCTTCTCGAGGTCTCTCCTGTGAGTAGTGCTTTTTAGATTTATTTTAGAGTGATCACACAACGAACCAATTATGAAAGCATGAAACGAAACAGCATCAAACCGACAACCAAACGTCTTCGGTCCTTCTGGTTATTTCAATTAATTTAAAAATTATTTATTTATTACCTACTTCAAATTTCAACCGATGTATGACTAGTATGACTTGTAAAAGTACTACATTATGATAAAAAACAAAACAGACATATAATTTTTTATAAGTTGAGATATATTATATATTAAAAGAAAATAACATATTTATTATATCGTATATTAAAAAATAAATAAATTACTGTAAAACATTATTATAATAAATAATAAATATATTGTAATGATGTTATTGTTGTTTAATATTATTTAAAAAATTAAAATTATTTTATATTACATAATATTAAAAATTATTTATTTATTTATTACCTACTTCAAATTTAAACTGATATATGACTACGTAGTAAAAGTACTACTTTATGGTAAAAAAGAAAAACAAAAAACATATAATTTTTATAAGTAAAGGTTTTATATTATATGTTCAGGCCGGGAAATGCAAAATGCACCTCACCCCTCTTTACCATCCTGCTACGTGCTAATAAGAATATTATTTCACGGTCACCACCGGTCGTACACACACACACGCACAAACACATCATTAATTATTATATTATATTAAAATTGTATTGTGAATTATTATTATCTTATTTATTATAATGAGGGCAACGCCCGTGCAAAGTTCTGTGATTATGTGTTTGTGAATTATAATATTGTCGTCCGTGTGTATGTCTTTTTGTCGTTGTCCGTTTCTCGTCGAGAGTTAATCGTGTTGTTGTTACTCGCAAAATAATATTATTTTTTACAATTTGTATTCTTTGTTATTTATGGTATTTTTTCGTATATAAAATTGTATAGTTTTGTGTAGGCACTAATTGCCAAATCCCAAATTTATATTAGATATTATTTTGATTTATTTGTACGCGCGCTGATCGCCGTCAATATTAATCCGTGTGCCGTGTACGCGAATCGTCGCGGCATTGTGAATTATATATTATTTTGTGTATAAAATTTATTATTATATAGGATATAGGTGGACCAGCTGGCCAGTCTGCGCTCCACGAAAATTGTGAGTTTTTTTATTATTTTATATTTATTTTGCAATTGTTTTTAAGTGTTGGGCCAAAAGGGCCGTAATTTATTATTTATACCTTTTATATTTCTATGATTTATTTATTTATTTATTATTATTATCATCATTTATATTTTGTCGGCGCTAATCGCCAGATTTATTATTATAAGATGTTTATTTGGATTTGTATATATTTATTTTGATTGTGCCAAACAGGCAATATCATATTGAATTATTTAATTTTATTATATATTTTAGTTTCCATTTATATATTTATTATTTGTTGTTACCATTTATTTTATTCCTGTTAGTCTTTTAGTATTACACACCTCACACGTATACACGCCTACACAACCACCGCACACTAGCACTCGCAAGTTTTGATAGGCAATCCCTTCCATCTCTTGTTGAGTGCTATTACATTGTACACACTTACACAATTGAACGGTGGTGTTTAAGTAATTTGGTTGGTGTCCGGGGTGCGCGTATTAAAGCATTACGCTCCCGGCCCGTACATTTTGGTGACCTCGACGTGATTTTTTTTATATATATTTTTGTTTATTTTTGGTTGTATTTTTTCACTAGCAAAGGCGTCTTGTTTTGGTTTGTAGCTAATAGCTGTCCTACTTTTGGTTAAAATTTATTTTCGTGTCTTATTTACAAATAGTCATTTAAGATGACTCTAGATGAACAGCAAATTAAGATGTTAAGTAATTTAAAACGGAAAAGGGGAGTTGTGAAAGCTTCTTTGACCCGCGTTCGCACATTTGTAAACAAATTTGATCCTAGAAATGAGGCTATAACTCTTTTGGAATTTAGACAAGAAGAGCTTCCTCAAATTAACAGAAAGTTTGATGACATACAATGTGAGATTGAGCTTATCGACTTAGATAATCCCGAAGATGCAGAGATTGAGAGAGAAAACTTTGAAAAGGAGTATTATTCTGTAAGGTCTGTCATGCAAGAGATGATTAATTTGGAGAAAAGTAATAACTCGTCAATACATAATGCTTCTACCAGTACTAATATTCACGGAGCACGTGCCTTGCTGGCTCCTATTTCTCTTCCTAAATTTAACGGCAATATTTTAGAATGGGAGTCGTTCTTTGATTGTTTTAAGGTTTTGGTTCATAATGAAGACATGTATTCGGCAGCTCAAAAGTTTTCGTATCTTAGATCAGTTTTGAATGGACAAGCTCTTGATGTGGTCAAGGGCATCTTTATGACTGAAGCAAATTACAATGTTGCAATAAAAAAACTTCTTGATCGGTATGATAACAAAAATTTGGTGATTCAGTCCCATATTCGGAGCATACTGGATATTCCATGTATGAAACCATCCTCATCAAAAGATTTACAGGAATTACATTCGCTTGTATCTACTCATGTTGCTGCACTTGAAGCCCTGGAACAACCAGTTGATGCATGGGATGCTTGGCTGATAACTATAATTCTTAGAAAGTTAGACCAATCAACAATACATGCTTGGCAAATGCGCCACACGGGTCGGGTACTGAGCTACCAAAGTATTCTGAGTTAGATGAATTCTTGGCTGGCAGATGTGTGGCCTTTGAAAGCACGGAGTCATGGTCTAATACTGCAGAAGATGATAGCACGAAGATATCTACTAGAATATCAAATTCTAAGAAACCAATCTTACTCAACAATTCAAAAAAAGCTCTATTGGCTGCAAAGGATTCAACGGATGACAAATGTGCTTGTTGTTCAAATATGCATAGGTTATTTATGTGCTCTAAGTTTAAAGAAATGCCGGTTGGCAAACGTGTGATCCTGGTACGTCAAGCAAGACTCTGTTTCAACTGTCTTTCGTCCTTTCATATGGCCGACAAATGTAAATCAATTTGTATTGACAATTTAATAATGTATTAATGATTTTTAGAAATTGATCACAGCAAAGACAGTTCGCACTAGTATTTTCTACATACATGACTAATAATAATAATTTGAAATCTAGCGTATTTATACTAATTGTTATTGTTTACTATATATTACAAAACAGTGTTGACTATATTACGAAAATACATGTCTTAAATTTTATTATCAATATCGAAGTATTATTTTTTTTTTTCTGTAATTTAAGTTGTAAATCAAAAAATGTAATATTAATAATATCACAAGCACAGGTAACTGGTCCACATTGATTATTAATATTTGACCAGCAACAATAAGTATAATGACCATTTATTTTTTCTTAACCACATTTAATAGCTAAACTTTTGAAATTTGCTAATTGCATAATATATAAATCTGCTAACTCCTTATTACAATAATGACTGGTAATATATTTTTGATATCATCAAGATTTTGTTCAATTATTTTTAATAAATCGATCCTAAACACAAAAGAAAATATTATCTAAAAAAAAAAAAATTAAATATAAGGACATTACTTTAAAAAAAAAAAAAATACATACCTTATAAAATCTTAAAATAATATTTAATACACAACGATAAATACTGTGAAGATGTAGTTTCAAAGACAACAAAACTAAAAAATAAAATGTTGTAACACCATATTTATATTAAAAAAATATTGAAATATATGTCTATAAACGAGAAAAACACTATCTAGTATTTTTTCTAAAATTATAACAAATAAAAAAAAAGTGTAAAAAAAATGTGAACGTATAACCTGTTGGGTTACTGCTATAGAAACGATTTTAAACTATGGTTTATTATACTTACCCATATTGAAGACATCTACGACCTACCCTATATTAAAGAACATTAATTATTATTATTATTTTAAGTTTAGTTCAAATCTAACGCCTTAACCCACTAGGCTATATGTTCACATTATAAATAAGTAAACATAACACATTTAAGTTGTAATAATAATCGAAATGTATTCCTACGGTAAAACAAAAATGTTCACCGTGAAAATCGTGGAGAAATATTTTGAATCGCCGCGTGATCGGTATACGGTAACGAGAAAAAATCGTCCATGAAATCACGGGGGAAATATTTTGAATCGCCGTGTAATCGATGTATGTTCTATAATATATGGATATAACTAAAAAAATATATAATACATACCTTAGAAAATCTTAAAATAATATTTAATACACAACGATTAATACTGTAAAGATGATAAAATTTTAAAATACAACACAACTAAAAAAAAAATATGTTGTAATACCTTATATATTAAAAAATTATTAAGATATATGACTATAAATTAAAAAACACTATCTAGTGGTAAATATTTTTTCTAAAATTATAACCAAAAAATGTGAACTTATAGCCTGTTGGATTACTGCTAAAGAAATGATTTTAAACAATGGCTTACTATACTTATACCTACATTTGAGACACCTAACCTATATTAAAGAGAATTAATTATTATTATTTAAGTTTAGTTCAAATCTAACGCCTTAACCCATTAGGCTATAAGTCCACATTATAAATAAGTAAATTATAACACATTTAAGTTGTAATAATAGTCGAAATGTATCGAAAATGATTCTCTGTAATCGGTATACGGTAAAACTAAAATGTTCTTCGTAAAAATCGTGGACAAATATTTGGAATCACCGTGTAATCGGTATACGGTAACGAGAAAAAATCGTCCATGAAATCACGGGAGAAATATTTCGAATAGCCCTGTAATCGGTATACGGTAAAACATAAATTTTCCCGTAAAAATCGTGGTCAAATATTTGGAATCACCGTGTAATCGGTATACGGTAACGAAAAAAAATCGTCCATGAAATCACGGGAGAAATATTTCGAATCGCCGAGTAATCGGTATACGGTAAAACATAAATGTTCCCCGTAAAAATCGTGGGCAAATATTTGGAATCACCGTGTAATCGGTATACGGTAACGAGAAAAAATCGTCCATGAAATCACGGGAGAAATATTTCGAATCGCCGTGTAATCGGTATACGGTAAAACATAAATTTTCCCCGTAAAAATCGTGGACAAATATTTGGAATCACCCTGTAATCGGTATACGGTAAAACTAAAATGTTCCCGTAAAAATCGTGGACAAATATTTCGAAACACCGTGTAATCGGTATACGGTAAAACATAAATTTTCCCCGTAAAAATCGTGGACAAATATTTGAAATCACCCTGTAATCGGTATACGGTAAAACTAAAATGTTCCCCGTAAAAATCGTGGACAAATATTTCGAAACACCGTGTAACGAAAAAATCTTAAAAAATCTGATCAAAAAAGAAGCCAAATTCTCACATTGAAAACAAGGGGAATCTTGTTACTTTTCCCCGTAAACTGCTGGAGACCATTTCAAAACTAATGAAAAAAGTAACTTTTTTGATTTTTGGATGTTACGGGGAGATCGATTTTCTGTGACCAGGAATTGCCTGGGAAAAAATTGAAATTACCGTACTAGTAAAAAAAATTGAGGGACAGGAACCCCATTTATATACTACTACTCCTTATTATGTCAATCGAAACTAGATTTAATTCTACTGGGAAAAATTTATTAAAAGATATCTCACTTTTTTCAATTGGTCTTAAAGAAATTAAAAAAAATCCATCATCATTACCTATAGATGCTTTTAAAACATTTTGTGAAGTATACAATAAATTTGTTAACTATGAGGATTTAAAAGTAGAATACATTCAATATTCTCAATCATTTTTTGAATTCGAAAAGGCAGTAGGGTTCCATCAAACATATATTCACAAAGAAAAGGATATCAGTGAAAATGATAGTATGCATGAGAGTGAAAACAGTTCTGATAAAGAACACATACATAATAACAAACATAATAATTTAGGAACATTGTTACATATGCTTCAAGTATGCCATAAATCAGGATTAAAAACTGTATTTCCATGCTTATAGGATGCCCTCCATATTGCATGTACATTACCTGTTTCAAGCACTACCCCCGAAAGAACTTTTTCTAGACTGAAGATAGTAAAGAATCGATTAAGAACACCAATCTCACAAGATCGCTTAGAACAACTATTATTAATGTCTTGTGAATCGGATATAGAGGTTGATAATGAACAAGTTATTGACACATTTGCCAATTTAACTTCAATATTGAAGAAAAATTTGATATAGTTTCATAATTATTTATTAAAAAAAAAAAAAAAATTATAATAATTATGTGTATAATGTATTGGGTATTATTATATAATTATAAATAGAGTATAATTTATAAATTACAATTTTAATGTTCATAGTTTAATACTTTAATTAAATAAAGACAATTGATTAGTACTTATTTTACATATTATATTATATCAATTAGAGATTTTACATACTATGGATAAACATTTTTATTATTAAACTTCTTTATCTATCTTTTCTATATAATAAACAAATTATAACTCGCAGTATTATATATTTTTTTTAATTATAAAATGTTAAAATTTTTTATTTTTGTGGGTGGTGGTAGTAATATTATATATGGTTTGAACCATATATAATTTGAGAGTTGTGCGCCACTGACTCGCTAGCTATAATTATAATTGTAAACAGCGGTCGCCCGCGGTTCGGTTTTCAGAGTGTGAATAAACTCATTTAAATACGTGTGTTTAATAGTTGGCGGCGACCGCCGCTATTTTAAAACCACGTCGAACCGCTATGTGTGAAAGCAGCTTTCAACTACCAATTTTAATTCATTATTAATTATAAAAATAATATAGTTACTAACTTATTTGTATACAATTATTGTTTGTTTTTTTTAGTTGTTAAAATTTACAAAAAAAGTCAATAAACCAGTAAAGGGGATCCAAAGCCTCGATTTTCTTTCTCCGTCTAACACACATAAAATATAGGGATTTAGACGTTTTCTACTTCCAACGTTACGATCAATCTAGTTATGAGATGAGGGATCTGAAAACGAATTTGAATTCGTTAGAAAGTCTACTTTAGATCAACTTTCTCATTTTTTTGTCCTAAATTCTTCAAAAATTGAATATTTATAAATTTTTAAATAAAATTTATTTCAACTACAATGAGAAGAAAATTTCAAAAAAGTAGGAAAGTCGATCTAAAGTAGACTTTCTAATGAATTCAAATCCGTTTTCAGATCCCTAATCGCATAACTAGATCGATCGTAACGTTGGAAGTAGAAAACGTCTAAATCCCTATCTTTTATGTGTGTTAGAAAGAGAATAAAAATCGATGCTTCGAATCCTATTAATAAGTGTTATTTTATAATACTTTGTTATTTTTTTTGCAATTATAAATTAATTAATTTTAGGATTTTGAGCACCCCATGAAAATTGGAAAAGCCGGCGCCTATGAATTGAATTATTTAAATAAATGATTAAAATTAAATGCAAATATGTGATAAAGTAAATTATTATATTTTAGATTCTGAGCGAAGCGAAGAATGTATTGGTTTTACAATGATGTGTGATTATTTATTGTTTTTTTTTTTTTTATGTCTGTGTACAAAAATACTACCCGAAATAATGCTCCGATTTTCACGAATAGGGTATGTTTCCGGTAGCAAAGTGGA